>CAUYTI010082701.1:0-25616 GCA_963575145.1 Galago senegalensis
CCGTGGCATTACAGCTCACAGCAACCTCCAACTCCTGGGCTCAAGCGAGTCTCTTGCCTCTGCCTCCCAAGTAGCTGGGACCACAGGCGCCTGCCACAACGCCCGGCAATTTTTTGGTTGCAGCCGTCATTGTTGTTTGGCGGGTCCGGGCTGGGGATTCGAACCAGCCACCTTAGATGTACGTGGCTGGCGCCTTAGCCGGTTGAGCTATAGGCGCCAAGCCACAATCTCTTTCTTTTTATATGTAACGAATTGTCTCAGCACAATTCATGAAATAGTACAACTTTCTCCCACTTATCTTCCATGGCACCTCAGTCATATTGTTTCCACATATGACAGAGAGTGACAGAGTCTGTATTCCAAAGATGACCACAGGAATAAAGCTCACTTCACATGACCTTTTCACAATGTGACATGCACATGCTTCCACAGAAAGTTGAAGTCTTTTCTCCTTCCTCTTGGATCTGGCCATGACAGTGAAAACTGTGGAGTTACACTGGCTGACTTCTGAGGCTAGGATATAAAAGATGATAAAGCTTCATTCATACTGGATGATATCTCTGAGAACACAGATTTTTTGAGACTTAAGATGCTGTGGAAGAATTCTGGCTATGCTGAAGCCAGCATATAGAAGAAACCCTGTGAAAATAGAAAGATGTAAGGTGCCCCAAATATTCTAGCCCCTCAGCTGTTTAAATCTTCCCAGATTAAGCACCACCACATTTAACAGCCCTGCTCTTGTTACCATCTCACTGCAACTTAACAAGATCCTATGAGAGATAATAAATGATTTTTGTCGGTTTAAGCTACTAAGTTTTAGGATGATTTGTTACACAGCATTGGATAAACAGAATACTGAGCCACTTACTGTAATCTCTTTTGTTCCATTTGTTTATTATTTAACTTCTTTTTAATAGAGTTGTTAATTTGTAAAATGGAGAAAAGGAACACACATCTTTCTGTTTTAAGCTCATGTTTTCTTGAGATCTTAGAGATTTTCATTATTCTATGTGTTCCACATAGTACAACAAATATTATACTTAGGTTGATCTAGTTTTTTCTGCATTAAAAGACCTCCAGTTAATTTAATTTTCCATATTGCAGAAACTATAGTATCTGAATATCTTTAAAATATAAATTTTAGGAAAAAAATTGAAAGTACCTTTAATTTTTGTTCCTTACCACCACTTACTCTCCATAAAATTTTTAATTAATTCACATCCTCAATAATAGTGAAAGAGAGTAACCATTCTTTCATATCATTGTCAAAGGTGAGTATTGTTAGTATTTTTATTTTCAATCTTAGCTAGAGAGGAGAGAAATTAGGATACTTAGAAATAAGGTACACATATAGTTTTACTATTCACACTAAACAAGAATTTAGTAATACTCCATGCTTAAGTTGTTCAGCTTTTTGGCTTCCTAACGATCTGTCATCAATAAATGAAGACATTTGATATAGCCTTATGATTCTGACAAAGGGAGGAATAATAGATATCACTTGGCCTGAACAAACAACTGTATGACAAAGTAACAACCATGCCCACTTCTCAACTACAGTTACATTCTCCATCTGGTACTGTGACCTTTAGGACACCGTATGTGTTATAACTTAGGTTTTGTATTTAAAGGAAAATAGGGGAAAATATATCCTGCTGCACATTTTGAATTCATAAATGTACTTGAATGCATTTAGGAAGGTATTACATAAACCAAGTATATCATTAAAATGCAATTTCAGTGTATGTACAGTTTCTGAAAATAATACTTTTTTCTATTGACAGGATATTTTTAATTCTATTAAAGTAAGTGTTTAGTCTAGAAATTGAACCAATAAAATCATTGTCCCTAATTGGCCCAGAACTAACCTGGTGCAATAGGAAAAATGAGAAAAAACCTTATGAATAAAATCTGATTACTATATCCCCCTAAGGGCCTTGGGCCCCAGGTTCCATTAGAGAGACAGTCTAAGTGCATAGATGTTCTGACATGGGGTTTGCAAATTAAATCAAACTTAACAAGAAGCCTGATGGCTATCCAGCATATACCTGAAATTCCTTTCAACAAGTATACCCTCCAATACACTTTCATGCTGAGACATTATGTCAAGGAAAAAAATTGCCTTCCCAACAGTCAATCAAGAGTCATTTAGTGTTTGAGAGGCAACTTGAACTGACAATCCTATTAGCATAAGAGTGTTTTAGAATGTCAGGGAGACCACAGTGTGACCATTAATACTGCATTAAGTCCAATTATATTTCTTAGCTTGAAAAATCATTTTCTAAAATAATAATATTCAGAGTATTTCTCAAAATTTCACAATTCAAATAAGTAGGCATTGCTTTTAATTTGATTGACCAAAATTTAAACTAATACACATTCCCAGAGGCCATGCATTACTTTTTATTAAATTATGATAGCAAATGACACATTTGTATCCTATTTTAATTTCTGAGTTTACTCAACTTCAAAATAAATTAAGACAATTACAGTTGACCCTAATTTTTTCAGCTGGGAAATTCTATCTGAGAAAAGTATAGAAATACATTTTCATTATATTTTAACATTTCAAAATGATTTCTTAGAAGAAAAAAGTTAATAGATATGTTAATGATGGTCCAAATATATATAAATTAAAAAATGGAACTCAGCCATTTATCCATCATCTTTTACGGACAATGATCAAAATCCACCCCACACCCAAACCCAGAACTACATGATTTGTAATTTCCCGGTCATCTTGAAACAAAATATAAAGGCAATGATTTGCAATCTCAGCTGAGGTGTAAAAAATGGCAATCCTTTGACATAGGCAGGACAGTACGAAGCTTCTTGAATACTGGAGCTTCATATTATTTCACAGCATTAGAGATACCTGCTAAATCACAAGTGATGGAGCCAGAGCTGGAAAAGCAGGTAGTAAATAAGGGATGTATGATGAGACAGCCTGACTGGGTCTGCTAGAGCTGAGTAGAAGGCTGACCCCATGCCAACTACAGGCAATGAAACTTCTTTCTATAGACAAAGCAAAACAAAAATCTTTTTTCTCTTTTACTTCTGAATGAAACAAACAAATAAATAAAGTGGATTTAGAAGCAGAAAGAGAAGCTACTATAGTAATATAAAAGGTGGTTTGGAAGAAAGCATAGATCAGATTAAAACAAGGGCATCATATCTCTAGAGAACAAGGTTTAATTCCAGCTCTTGTCACAAATGAAATGAGTTTGACGGTCTGTAGTGAGCAGTAATGCATGACACAACAAACAGCCGCACTCCTTGGCAGAGAAAATCAAGAATGTTCCATATAGAACAAAGTTAATCCTATTTGATAGAAAATAACTCATAGTGCAATTCCTTTAAGTGTCTGGGGAGAAAAATCTCTTACAGATAGTAAGCATTGTTGATTGTAAGATGTAGGAAGCAGTTGTCCTCCATCTCATTGCTCTGCTTGGCTGGTTGATCAGAAAGGAGTTTCAAGCATCAGAAATATTAAACTTTCACATTTTCATTAGCAGCAAAGAATATTGGTGTATCATTAACCTACATGCCCTTTCCAAAGTAGGTATCTATGTACAAAAAGAAAATTGTCCAAGGGTATACTTTGTCAACAACATATCACTATATGATTCACCTGAGCCTAAAAGGATTTCACATTATTGATTTCAAGGATGACATAAAAACACTCACATGTTAAGTAGTAAGATAATATGCATCCATTTTGAAGTCTGTTTCTGACTACCAACTACCATTATTTCAACTATCATGTTTCCCCGAAAATAAGACCTACCCCAAAAATACCCTAGTAAGATTTCTATGCATTTGTTAAATATAAGCCCTACCCTGATAATAACCCTACCTAGTGATGGGCAGATATGCTGCATAGCCACTCCAGGCATTTTGGGGCAGAGAGGAAGACATCCCCTGAAAATAAGCCCTAGTGTCTTCTTGAGAAAAAATAAATATAAGATAGTGTATTATTTTCAGGGAAACATGATAGTTGCCCTGCTCTATCATTTTACAGTTATCTATTCTTTGAAAATAATGCAATAAGAATGTTTTGTACTCTTTTATACATAGACAAAATAATTTAGTGAATAAATTATTCATCATTCCTAGTAGAGGAATTGTAGAATCGAATGGCAGGTCTATTTTTAGATCTCTAAGTGTTCTCCAAACATCTTTCCAAAAGTAATGTATTAGTTTGCATTCCCACCAGCAATGCAGAAGGGTTCTCTTTTCTCCACATCCATGCCAACATCTCTGGTTTTGGGATTTTGTGATGTGGTCTAATCTTACTGGAGTTAGATGATATCTCAAAGTAGTTTTGATTTGCATTTCTCTGATGATTAAGGATGATGAGCATTTTTTCATGTGTCTATAGACCATGTGCCTGTTTTCTTCAGAGAAGTTTCTCTTCAAGTCTCTTGCCCACCCTGAGATGGGATCACTTGTTCTTTTCTTGCTAATACATTTGAGTTCTCTGTAAATTCTGGTTATTAATCCTTTGCCATAGACATAACTTGCAAATATATTCTCCCATTCTGAGGGCTATCTGCTTGAGCTTCTTAGTTTGATCAAATCCCAGTAATGTATTTTTGGTGTTGTTTCAATTTCCTGGGGGTCTTCCTCATAAAATATTCTCCAAGGCTGATTTCTTCAAATGTTTTCCCTGCACTCTCTTCTAGTACTTTTACAGTTTCATATCTTAAGTTTAAATCTTTTATCCAGTGATAATCAATTTTTATTAATGTTGAGGAGTGTGAGTCCAGTTTCAGTCTTCTACAGGTAACCAGCTAGTTTACCCAGCACCATTTGTTTAATAGGGAGTCTTTTCCCCACTGAATGTTTTTGACAGGCTTATCAAAGATCAAATGACGATAAGTAGCTGGGTTTATCTCTTGGTTTATTGTTCTTTTCCATACATATACCTCTCAGTTTTGTGCCAGTACCATGCTGCTGTGATTATTATAGATTTATAGTATAGTCTAAAGTCTGGCGGCGTGATTTGTCCTAATATATTTTTATTTCTGAGCAATGTCTTGGCTAATCAAGATTTTTTCTGATTCTACACAAAAAGAAGTATTATTTTTTCCAGGTCTTTAAATTGTGACAGTGATGCTTTAATAGGCATTGCATTAAAATTGTATATTGCTTTGGGTAGTATGGATGTTTTCAAAAATGTTGATTCTTCCCAACCATGAGCATGATGTGTTTTTTCAATTGTTAACATCTTCAGCTCTTTCTTTTCTCAGAGTGTTCTTTTTGTAGAGATCTTTCACATTCATTGTTAGGTAAATTCTCAAATATTTCATCTTATTTGACAATACTTTAAAAGAAATAGAGTACTTGACTGATTTTTCAAATTGACTATTATTGGTATATATAAAAACTACTGATTTGTGAATATTGATTTTGTAGCCTGAGAGGCTCCTGTATTTCTTTATCATTTCTAAGAGTTTTTTTTCTTTTCTTTTCTTTTCTTTTTTTTTTTTTTTTTTTTTTTGGCAGAGACAGAGTCTCACTTTCCCAACCATGGTAGAGAGCTGTGGCATCACACAGCTCACAGCAACCACCCACTACTGGGCTTAGGTGATTCTCTTGCCTCAGCCTCCTAAATAACTGGGACTACAGGCATCCACCACAATGCCCAGCTATTTTTTTGTTGTAATTTGGCCAGGACCGGGTTTGAACCCACAACCCTTGGCATATGGGGTCAGCACCCTATCCACTGAGCCACAAGTACCACCCAACTTCTAAGAGTTTTGTAGTTGAGTCCCTGGAGTTTTCCATATATAAAATCATATCATCTGCGAAGAGTGAAAGTTTGATCTTCTCTGATCCTATTTAGATACCCTTGATCGCTTTCTCTTGCCTGATTGCAATGGCTAAGACTTACATTACAATGTTAAATAGCAGTGGAAACAATTGGAAACATTCTCTGGTTCCTGATCGGAGTGGAAATGTTTTCAATTTTACTCCATTCAATATGATATTGGGTGTGGATTTGCTGTAGATGGCCTCTATCATTTTAAGAAATGTTCCTTCTATATCTATTTTAAGTGTTCTGATCATGAAAGGTTGCTGGGTGTTATCAAAAGCTTTTTCTGCATTGATTGAGAGAATCATATGGTCTTTTTTGTCTTGTTCATGTGGTGTATTATATTTATAGATTTACATATGTTGAACCAATTTTGAGACCCTGGGATAAAACCCACTTGGTCATGGTGTGTGATTTGTTTGATGTGTTACTGGATTCTGTTTGCTAGGACCTTATTAAATATTTTTGCATCTATATTCATTAAGAAATTTAGTCTACAGTTTTCTTTCCTTGTTGGGTCTTTTCCTAGTTTGGGGATAAGGGTGATATTTCCTTTGTAGAATGTGTTGGGGAGTTTTCTTCTTTTTCTGTTTTGGAAAAAGTTATGTAATATGGGTACTAGTTCCTTTTTAAAGGTTTAGTAGAATTCTGAAGTGAAACCATCTGGTCTCAGACTTTTCTTTCTTGGAGATTTTGTATATCTGATGCTATTTCAGTACTTGATACAGGTCTATTCAAAATTCCATTTCTTTTTGGCTGAGTTTAGGAAGGTGGAATGTTTCCTGGTATTGTTCTATTTCCTCCAGATTTTCATATTTCTGACAATAAAGTATTTTCTGGTATTCATTATGGATTTTGTAAATTTCTGAGGTGTCTGTTATTATTTCGCCTTTATCATTTCTGATTAATGATGTTAGGGCTTTTACTCTTCTGCTTCTGGTTAGGATAGCTAAAGATTTATCAATTTTATTAATCTTTTCAAAGAACCAACTTTGTGGTTCATTGATCTTTTGAATAATTATTTTGTTTTCAATTTCTTTTAATTCTGGTCTAATTTTGGTTATTTCTTTTCTTTTGCTGGGTTTGGGGTTGAAATGTTCTTCCTTTTCCAGTTGCTTGAGATTTCACATTAATTTTTTGACTGACCTCCTTTCTTTCTGTTCTCTTGAGGAATGCTTGAAACACTATGAATTTCCCTCTTAGAACTGCCTTTGCAGTATCCCATAGGTTCCGATAATTTGTGTCTTCATTGTCATTTTGTTCCCAAAATTTTGTAATTTCCTTCTTAATCTCTTCTATGACTCAGCTATCAGTCAACATAAGGTTATCTAGGTTCCAAGACTTTGTATTAGTTTGAAGATTTCTGTTGTTACTGAGTTCAATTTTAATTCCATGATGGTCTGAGAAGGTACAAGGAATAATTTCTATTCTTTTAAATTTGCTGAGTTTAGACTTGTGACCTAAGATGTGGTCAGTTTTGGAGGATGTTCCATGGGATGATAAGAAGAATGTGAATTCAGTTTTATTAGGATGAAATATTCTGTAGATGTCAGTTAAGCCAAGTTGTTCTATGGCTGGGTTCAAGTCCAAAATATCTTTACTTAGTTTAATCTTAGAGGGTCTATACAATACTGCCAAAGGGGTGTTAAAATCTCTGACTATTATGGTGCTAGAAGATATCAAATTTTTCATGTCTGTTAGGGTCTCCTTTATAAATTATGAGGCATTCTGTTTGGGTGCATAAATGGTAATAATTGAAATCTCTTCATGTTGGGTGTTTCCCTTGACAAATATGAAGTGGCTACCCTTATCTTTTCTTACCATTGCTGTTATAAAGCCTATTGTATCTGTGTATAAAATTACAGCACCTGCTTTCTTTTGATTTCCACTGGCCTGAATTATAGATGTCCATCCCTTCACCTTGAGTTTATTTTTACCCATTAAGATGAGATTCTTGTATGCAGCAGATATCTGTTCTGAGATTATGTATCCCAGTCAGCCAACCTATACCTATTTAGAGGACAATTTAAGTCATTCACATTTATTGAGAGAATTGAAAAGCATGATAGTATTTTGGGTGTCATGTTTTCAAATGTCTACTGTGTATTTTTAGTCCTTAGCCTACTATGTAAGTTAGGTTTTGTTCAAAAGTTTCTGGGTGAGTTTACTTTGGTCATGGACCATTTGGCTGGTTGTTATGGAGGATGTGACTGGGAATATCCTGGAGAGCTGGTTTAGTTGTGGCAAATTTCTTCAACATCTGCATGTCATTAAAGTATTTGGTTTCTCCATCTTAGATGAATCTTAGTTTAGCCAGGTATAGGATCCTGGACTGGAAGTTATTTTGTTTTAGGAGACTGAAGGTTGAAGACCAAATTCTTCTGGCTTGGAATGTTTTGGCTGAGAGATAGGCCATCATCCTGATATTTGTCCCTTGGTATGTAATGCTTTTCTTACATCTGGCAGCTTGCAGAATTTTCTCCTTCATTTTAACTTTGGTGAAGTTAATTAAAATGTGTCTATGAGATGCTTTATTTGAACTGAGTTGTTCTGGGGTTCTGAAACTGTCTGCTATCTGAATTTCAGTATCCCTTGCAATGCTTGGGAAATTCTACAAAATCTTGTAGAGTAAAGCCTCTGTGCTTTTAGGACCATCTTTTTTTCCTTCGGCAATTCTTATAAGATGAATATTTAATCTTTTAGAGTGGTCCCACAACTCTCTCAGGGAAAGATCAGTTTTTGCTCTCCATTTGTCTTCCTCTTTGAACATTTGGGAATGTCTAAAATCTTTGTCTTTGATTTCAGAAATCCTTTCTTTTGCTTGATCTACTCTAATACTAATGGATTCTACTGAATTTCGGAGTTCCTCAAATATTTTTTTTCATTTCACTTTCTGCTATCTCTTTTCTCATTATGTCCATACCCTTGGTAAATTTGTCTTTGAATTCATTTGCTCCTTGAGACAACTTTGGTATAACTTTTTAGATCTCAATATCCATCTTTTCCTCCAATTTATTTATCTTATTTGCCCTCCATATTCTGAATTCTATTTCTGACATTTTGGCCATTTGTGTATGAATGGCATCTTCTGATGTATCCCTTTTGTCATTCCTTGGGGGAGTTGATTTGCTCCGATTATTCATGTTGCCAGAGTTCCTCCTCTGGTTCCACCCCATGCTTAATTTCTGTAGTTTGGGTATGAAAACTCAAAAGGTACAGTTGAATTGGGGGTTCCAGGAATGTAATTAACTAGCCTTTACCAAAGAGCAGTGATTAGTGACTTTGGCTTTTTCCTTACAGCTTTACAAAGGTCCATTTCAGACCTGCAGCTAAAGACTCTGAGAACCAAATTGCTGTGATAGGGCAAGCTGGCTCTGTCCTGTAGTCAGCCAACCACTATTCAATCCTATTGAGTTACTAGATAAGGATATAATCACAACTAGGTGGATATACAGGAAACTGAGATTCCCCACCCCTCCCCAGCACTTTTTGCAGGAGGAGTCAGTCCCTCCCAGTTCAACACACCCTTGGTTCAACCTTAGAGGGTCCTTGGGTGGACTGCCCAAGTTGATAGTTCCAAAAGCAATTGTCCCAGGCAGTACAAAACAATGCTCAACTGTGACAGTTCAATCGGTGACCAGCAACCTGACAGTAGGGCAGCTCGGACCCAGAAACCCAAGATGTTGGAATTTGGCTATCTCTGGTGGTCAAGAAGATGGAAATGTTTACCCAGGCCAAAAGTCAGGTCCAGAGGAATTGGTGCCTCCTTCCCCACTCTACTCCATAGCCTTGCCCCACCACTGTTAGCCCTCTAGGGCTGTGGCCTGGCTCCCTTCAGTGGGAGAAAGTGACAGAAATATAGGCTTTCCTGAGCCAAGGGAAATAAATGCCTCCTCTCCAATAATCTACCACCAGAGCAACCTCTTGGGTCTGAAGTCTGGCTCCCTGGCTTTCTCAAGTGTTTAATGGCTTCTCTGCCCCAGGATGGTACTGCTGCCACGTCTCTGTCTCTGCTGAAACTCTGCAATAGGCCAAGTGAAATTAGAGTTCAGAGAGGGTATGTTTCTGTCCCAGCCCCACCCCAGGCTGGTGTCACCACAGAAGGTATTTTAGCGATGTTTGCAACTGTGACCTGGCTATGCTCCACTGCAGGCTAGGCATATTTATGAGTCAACAAAAGCTGGGCCTCAGTGCCGCCACTATGTGCACTCTAGTCTCAGTCCTGACTGTGCCCTGCCTTGGCAGGTACCACTGAAAGCATACCCCCAGTTCAGGGACCCTGAGTTTTTGTCCCAATTCCATTCCAGCCATGACTGCCCCCAGGCAGCTCCCTCTGTTTGCCAAGAGTAAGGGGAAATATGACCTGGGGTGTGAGCTCTGTTGCTGCCACCTCTGCGTGCTGAGCTCCCTCTGACCCAGCTCCCTCTGTTTGCCAAGAGTAAGGGGAAATATGACCTGGGGTGTGAGCTCTGTTGCTGCCACCTCTGCGTGCTGCCATGGGCCACAATACTCCTTCTCCCACTTGGCTCCTTCACTCTGCAATCCCCCACTTTCTCCTACTGAAGGAAGCCAGGCCGCAGCTCTGGGGGGCTAACACTGGTGGGGCAAGGCTATGGCATAGAGTGGGGAAGGAGACACCTGTGCAGCTGTTTCAGCACAAACTCATAGCAACCCATGCCATGCCCATACCGCTCAAGAAATTGCCCAAGAATCTGGACTTCACACTGGACAGGCTTCCAGACCATGAGGTGGGGGTGGAGGGGTGGGCTGGGTGTTCAGAATTGCAGGTATAAGATATGCTCTTTTTTACACCAGGTAGGAGAATACCGAGGCTCACAATGGGATCTCTCTGGGGAAGGAGATCTAATTTTGAGCAGTTGTCTCCTGTGGGATATAAAAAGAAATCTTAACTCTGCTCACTTGTTTATTGAAAGTTTACTGTGAACTGTTCTTATGGGGGAGGGGACTCATGTCCACTTGGCAATGGGTTATGTACCTATAGTTTGTTTCCTTGGAGTCACAGCTCACCTCTACAGGGATGATGTGCATTCCTCAATTTTCTCTCCTTTCTCAGCTCCAAACCTTCAGCTTTCTTTAGGAACTTCTGTGTTTTATCTCTCCTTCTGGATGGCAGCCTCTGTGGGAAGCTGGTTCTAGTTGGTCAACTTGCCCCCTCCCCATCTCCATTGATTTTGAAGCTTAGTTTTAAGCAGAACACAGACTTCTGGGCTGAAAATTGTTTTGTTTAAAAATGTTGAAGGTTCATGACTATGCTCTTCTGGCTTGGAAGGTTTTAGTTGAAAAATATGATGTCATCCTAATGACTCTGCATCTGTAGGTTAGGTGCCTCTTACTCCTGGCTTTTTGCAGAACTTTTTCCTTCATCTTGACTTTGGAAAGGTTCATTACAAGTGTCTTGGAGAGGCTCCGTTTATTCAGATGACCTGAGTTTCAATATCCATCTCAAAGTAGTGTGTTGGGGTTTTTATTAGAACTTAGGAAGTTTTCATTTATGATAATCTCCAGTAGGGCTTTCATTCCTTTGGGACAATCTTGTTTCCCTTCAGGAATCCCTATTATTTATGTGTTTGAATGCTTCATGGAGTCTTATAGTTTTCCAACTGCCAGTTATACTTTATCTCTCTTCTTTTCTGCCTCTTTAACTACCTGTGTTAACTTGAACACTTTATCTGCTAGCTCAGGGGTTTTCCCTTCTCCAAAGTCTAACCTATTTTTGATACTTTCTACTGCATCTTCAAAACCCTTGATTGTTGCCCTCATTTCCTTAAGCTTCACCTTATCCTTTCTGTATTCTACATATCTCTCATCCGAGTTTTAGTTCTGTCTTTCCATTTTCTCATTGATTTCTTTAATTGTCATTCATATTTTAAATTCCCTTTCTGTCACATCCATTAATTCTTTATAGGTGGAGTCTTCTGCAGTAGCTGCCTCATGGGTCCTTGTGGGAGTTTCTCTGTTTTGGTTTTTCAAGTTACCTGAATTTTTCTGTGAGTTCTTCCTTATGTATTCTTTCTTGTTGTTCACCTTGTCCTCCCTTTTCATTCTGACTACCTCCTTTGCTTCAAATTACCTTGTACCAGAGCTTAGATCTTGAACTGGCCTCAGCCTGGGCAAAGACAAACTCTTCCTCATGGCCAAATAGACAGAAGTTCTTGCTCTTGATGACATTATGTTGCAATATGTCACTGGGACACCAGGAGGAGCTGTCATTCTTTTAGCAGACAGAGAACACTGCCAGCAACCTCTATGGTTCTTATTCCAAACTTAGTGGCCTTCAGTGATCTGATTTTTTTTCCTCAGCACTCAGACCCTGCTGGGTTGAGAACTTAGAGCTCACAAGAATCCTTCAGAGGCAGATCTCACAGTGGCCTCTGACTCTGGTTCCCATGTGTGTGGGGGGAGTACCTCAGTTTGACCCAAGGTGGAAGTTCTAATCCTGGCAGGGAGAATTAAGATGGCCAACCTTTAGGCCCCTGCTAGGACATTCTCACCACCTTTCTACAATGGTTGCCCCCTGGCCACCAACACTTTGTCAGTATGGATGCCTCAGTAGGCACCAAATCTGTAGTGAATCCACTCCAACTGGCATTAAAACCTGGTTACCGTATGCTGTTCAAGTCCACCCACTCTTCCAAGCTTTCCACTCAATGCACAGCTTCCCCAACAACTGAATACTCCAGAAAGGCTTCCTCTGGTTCCAGACCTCTGTTCGGACCCAGACTATCCCAGCCAGTCTCAATCACTTACCTAATTCATCAGATTTCTACCACTTCAGATCATACATTGTAACCAGTTCACAACCTCATTGCCGTGCTCCCTGTGTGATGACTCTGGGAAGGTCCTTGTGCCAGGTATGGCTGAGTTCTCTCTTTCCCCTGGTTATTTAAGGAGAGCTTAGCTGAATGATCTTGCTTCATCTTGCTTCACCTCTCAAGCTATGTGATTTTTTTAGGAGTTATTTATTTTGTTGCTATGTCAGTTTTGTCATTTGAGTCTATAAAAGGAATCACAATGATGAAATCTTACAAAGACTTCGAGGATTAACCACATTTCCTGTTTTAACATCAGAATATTGTAAGGACTTATAATTCAAGACACATATTTATACAAAAGCATATCCAAACAGTCATGTTACCCTAGAAGACATGAAATATATTTGTTTTCTTACTGAGCCATTATAGCCATGGCATATAAATCCACAAAAAATCAAAGTTGGTTCATGTGATTTTTGTTTGTCAACTACCTATATCATTAAAATTACTCTGTCAAATTCTATTTTAAAAGTGAAAAAATCAATGTACAACATTGAAAACTGAGCAGGTTAGTTTGATTTTATAAATAAGTAGCATTGGCATTATTCGGGAAAATATCGAATGAAAAAATCAGTTTATTAATTTAGCAGAAAACAATCTCTCTTGTAAGTGTGATAAAATGGTATGAAAATGCAGTAAAATATACTGTGTTCTACTACCCATACAAGATAATATGCATTCATTCTTGCATTTAATCTTCACAATGACACCATGAGTAGATATTATTATTATTTGCAGAAAATGAGTACATAGCGTTTAAAGAACTTACCAAGATCACATGTACAATAGGTGATAGAATTAGAATTCCCAAGTCTGGCTGATGTGGAAAGCCATTATTACATTTATCAGAGCATATGTTACTAGTGTAAGGGTTAAACTGCTGTAATAAAGTGATACCAAAATGCAGTAGCTTAAATAAGATATTTAAGTCCTTTTTTTATTAAATGAGCTTATTTGTTTCTCACACAATGGTCTTATAGGTCTCTGATGGATTTTCAATTCTGTTCCACAAGGCCATTTACACTTCTGAATTTCTTCCATCTCTCTGCTTGACCACTCTTTAGTGTATTGTCCCTATCTGCATAATCAATGCTCACTTGTTTTCATGTCATATTCCAGGATAAAAAAAGATGCAAAGAAAGCAAAATTCAGAGAAAGTAACATGGCTTTCAAATGAAGATCACACAACTGTTGCAAGCAACTACCACCATTCATATATTCTTCTTGAGGTAAAGGAAACTAGGAAATGTAGTCTCAAGTGTGGTGGTGATGCTCGTATCAAGGAAAGTGAGATTGGTTTTGGAGGGAAAACTAATAGACTATCACTATTAAAGACTGTATAGAGGGATCAAGTTTATATAGTGCATGGTGGACAAACTTCATGGGAAAATTAAGAAACCAGATTAGAACTATAGAGAGCAATAGAATGAAAATTTGATAAAGGGAGTTAATTGTGCCCTAACAATAATTAAGATGAGGCAAATGAAGGACATTTGTACTTTGAGGCATATTTTTACTAACTTTCTTCTTGTCTCAGAAAAGATTGTTATTTAAAATATATTTCATGATATAAATTGTAAAAATAGACTATGTAGGAAATATACAGCACATGAACTATAATTAAAGGTATTTTTACATTTTAATTCTTGTCTACCATCAAGAATTTTTTAAAAAATTGTTAATAAATAAGTAAAGGAAATAAATAAAGTAAATATGGCAAAATTTTGAAAATCATTGATTTTGAGATTTGGGTATATGAATGCTTATTGTATAATCATTTCTATTTTGTATATTTGAACATTTCCATAATAAAATTTTATTTATTTTTTTAAAAATTAGTACAAGGGTATGAAATTTCAGGTTACATTGTTCTCACTTCCGTGGTAAAGTTCAAGTTATAGAAGAGCCCTTCACCTGGGGCATGCTGAATATCCTCACATTGTGTACATTAGGTGAGATACCAACAATTGCATTTCCTCCTCCCTCCAATACTCCCCTATCCCCATCCCTCTTTCTCCTCTTCTCACTCCTTCACTAGACTATATTTGTGGTTTTGTTTGATGGTTTGTATTTTTGCTTTTTATTTTATTTTATTTTTATTAAACCATAGCTGTGTACATTAATGCAATCATGGGGTACAATGTGCTGGTTGTATATACAATTTGAAATATTTTCACCAACCTGGTTAACATAGCCTTCATGGTATTTTCTTAGTTATTGTGTTAAGACATTTATATTCTGCATTTAGAAAGATTCATACATACCCTTGTAAGATGTACGATAGGTGTGGTCCCACCAATCACCCTGCCATGACCCATCATCCCCCCTCCCCTCCCCTGCCTCTCCCCTGTCCCCATATTCTTGGGCTATAATTGGGTTATAGCTTTTGTATGAAAGCTATAAACTGTTTTCATAGTAAGGCTGAATATATTGGATGTTTTTTTCTTTCATTCCTAAGATACTTTGCTAAGAAGAATATGTTCCCTCTCTATCCATGTAAACATGAAGGAGGTAAAGTCTCCATCTTTCTTTAAGGCTGCATAATATTCCATGGTATATATATATATACCACAATTTATTGATCCCTTCATGGATCAATGGGCACTTGGGCTTCTTCTAAGATTTAGAAATTATGAATTGGGCTGCAATAAATATTCTGGAACAAATATCTTTTTTGTAATGTGATTTTGGGTCTTCTGGATATATACCTAGTAGAGGAATTGCGGGATCAAATGGCAGATCTATTTTCAGTTCTCTAAGAGTTCTCCAAACATCTTTTCAAAAGGGAAGCATTAGTTTGCATTCCCACCAGCAGTGTAGAAGTGTTCCCCTTTCTCCATATCCATGCCAGCATCTCTGATTTTGGGATTTTGTGATGTGGGCTAATCTTACTGGAGTTAGATGATATCTAAAAGAAGGTTTCATTTGCATTTCTCTGATGATTAATAATAATGAGCATTTTTTCATGTCTGTAGGGCATGTGCCTGTCTTCTTCAGAGAAGTTTCTCTTCAAGTCCCTTGCCCACCCTGAGATAGGGATAACTTGTTCTTTTCTTGCTAATACGCTTTAGTTCTCTATGGATTCTGGTTATTAAACCTTTGTCAGAGATATAACTTGCAAATATCTTCTCCCATTATTAGGGCTGTCTGCTTGCTTTACTTACTGTGCTCTTGGCTGTGCAGAAGCTTGTTAGTTTGATCAAGTCACGATAGTGTATTTTTTATTATTAAATGATAGCTGTATACATTAATGCAAACATGGGGTACAGTGTAGTGTTTCCATATACAATTTGAAATATTTTCATCAAACTGGTTAACATAGACTTTGTGTCATTTACTTAGTAATTGTGTTAAAACATTTATACTCTAGTTCTAGAAAAGTTCACTTGTACCCTTGTTAGACAGACCATATAGGTGATATTTCCAGTCACCCTTCCACCACCCATCTGCCCTTCTCCCCTCCCCCTCCCATATTCTTAGGCTAGAATTAGATTGTAGCTTTCATTTGAGATCTATAAATTAGTTTGATAATAGGGCTGTGTACATTGGATACTTTTTCTTCCATTCTTGTGATAATTTGCTAAGAAGAAGATTTTCCAGTTCCATCCATGTAAACATAAAGGAGGTAAAGTTTCCATCTTTCTTTAGGGCTGCATAGTATTCCATGGTGTACATATACAACAGTTTATTGATCCATTCATGGATTGATGGGCATTTGGGCTTCTTCCATGACCTGGCAATTGTGAATTGGGCTGCAATAAACATTCTCATACAAATATCTTTATTGCAATGTGATTTTTGATCTTCTGGGTATATACCTAATAAAGGAATTGTAGGATCGAATGCCAGGTCAATTTTTTGTTCTCTAAGTGTTCTCCAGATGTCTTTACAAAAGGAATGTATTAGTTTGCATTCCCACCAGCAGTGTATAAGTGTTCCCTTTTATCCACATTCACTTCAGCAACTCTGGTTTTGGGATTTTGTGATATGGGCTTATCTTACTGGAGTTAGGTGATATCTCAAAGTAGTTTTGATTTGCATTTCTCTGATGATTAAGGATGGTGACTATTTTTTCATATATCTATAGGCCATACGCCTATCTTCTTTGTTGAAATTTCTTTTCACGTCCTTTGCCCACTTTGCAATGGGATCACTTGGTGGTTTTTTTTTTTTGTTGTTGTTGTTGTTAATGTGTTTGAGTTCTCTATGGATTCTGGTTATTAAACCTTTGTTGGAGACATAGCCTGAGAATATTTTCTCGCACTCTGAAGGCGGTCTGCATGCTTTACTTACTGTGTTCTTGTCTGTGCAGAAGATCCTTAGGTTGATCAGGTCCCAATAGTGTATTTTTGATTTTGCTTAGATTGCCCGAGGTGTCTTCCCCATAAAATTTTTGCCCAGGCCAATTACTTCAAGTGTTTTCCCTACACTTTCTTCTAATGCTTTTGTTTCACACCTTAAATTTAAATTTTTAATCCAGTGAGAGTCTATCTTTGTTAATGGTGAAAGGTATGGGTCCAGTTTCAATCTTCTGTACGTTGCCAGCCAGTTCGCCCAGCACCATTTGTTAAATAGGGAATCTTTTCCGCACTCAAAGTTTTTAATTGGTTTGTCAAAGATCAGATAACGGTAAGTAGCTGGGTTCATCTCTTGGTTTTCTATTCTATTCCATGCATCTACCTCTCTGTTTTGGTGCCAGTACCATAATGTTTTGATCACTATTGATTAATAGTATAGTCTGATGTTTGGTAGCATGATTCCTCCTGCTTTGTTTTTATTTCTGAGTAATGTCTTGGCTATTCAAGGTTTTTTTCTGCTTCCATATAAAATGAAGTGTTATTTTTCGAGATCTTTAAAGTATGACAGTGGGACTTTAATAGGGATTGCATTCAAATTATATATTGCTTTGGGTAGTATGGACATTTTAACAATGTCGATTCTTCCCAGCCATGAGCATGGTATGTTTATCCATTTGTTAACATTTTCAGCTATTTCTTTTCTTAAAGTTTCTTAGTTCTCTTTATAAAGGTCTTTCACATCCTTTGTTAGGTAAACTCACAAATATTTTATCTTCTTTGGCACTACTGTGAACAGAATAGAGTCCTTGACTGTTTTTTCAGCTTGACTATTGTTGGTATATATGAAGGCTACCGATTTATGAGTATTGATTTTGTAACCTGAGACACTGCTATATTCCTTGATCACTTCTAAGAGTTTTGTAGTAGAATCCCTGGTGTTTTCTTGATATATAATCATATCATCAGTGAAGAGTGAAAGTTGATTTCTTCTGACCCTATATGGATACCCTTGATTGCCTTTCCTTCCCTAATTGTGATTGCTAAAAATTTCATTACAATGTTAAAGAGCAGTGGAGACAATGGACAACCTTGCCTGGCTCCTGATCTGAGTAGGAATGATTTCAATTTAACTCCATTCAATACGATATTGACTGTAGGTTTGCTATAGATGGTCTCTATCAGTTTAAGAACTGTCCTTCTATACCAATTTTCTTAAGTGTTCTGATCATGAAGGGGTGGTGGATATTATGAAAAGCTTTTTCTGCATCAGTTGAGAGAATCATATGGTTTTTGTTTTTTAATTTCTTTATTTCATGAATTTTATTTATGGATTTACTTCTGTTGAACCAGCCTTCGGACCCTTGGATAAAACCCACTTGGTCATGGTGTATAATTTGTTTGATGTGTTGCTGGATTCTGTTTGTTGGGATCTTGTTGAATATTTTCTCATCAGTATTCATTAGTGATATTGGTGTATAAATTTCTTTTCTTGTTGGGTCTTTTCCTGGTTTGGGTATCAAGGTGATGTTTGCTTCATAATAATGTGCTTGCTAGTATTCCTTCTTTTTCTATATTTTGGAATAGGTTAAGTAATATAGGTACTACTTTCTCTTTAAAGTTTGATAGAATTCTGACGTGAAGCCATCTGCTCCTGGGCTTTTCTTTTTAGGGAGATTTTGTATAGTTGATGCTATTTCAGAACTTGATATAGGCCTCTTCAACATTTCCACTTCCTTCTAGCTATGTCTTGGAAGATGGGGTACTTCCAAGTATTGGTCAATTTCTTTCAAATTTTCATATTTTTGAGAATAAAGTTTCTTGTAATATTCATTAAGGATTGTTTGGATTTCTAAGGGGTCTGTTATTATTTCATCTTTACCATTTATGATTGATAAAATTAGAGATTTTACTCTTTTTTTCTTGGTTAGGTTCGCCAAAAGTTTATCTATTTTATTGACCTTTTCAAAAAAACAACTTTTTGATTTGTTTATCTGTTGTATAATCCTTTTGTGTTCAATTTCATTTAATTCTTTTCTAATTTGGTTATTTCTATTCTTCTACTGGGTTTGGGATTGGAATGTTCTTCATTTTCCAGTTTTTTTGAGATGTCCCATTAAGTTGTTAACTTCCTCTCTTTCCCTTCTCTTGATGAAGGCTTGCAGTGCTATAAATTTCCTTCTCATGACTACCTTAGTGGTATCCCAGAAGTTCTGATAATTTGTGTCTTCATTATTGTTTTGTTCCAAAAATTTGGTAATTTCCTTCTTAATCTCGTCTCTGATCCACCTATCATTCAGCATAAGGTTATTTAGATTTCATGTTATTGTATGAGTCTGCAGATTCCTGTTGTTACTGGCTTCAACTTTTATTCCATGATGGTGCCAGAAGATGTAAGGAATAATTTCTATTCTTACAAATTTGCTGAGGTTAGTCTTATGATCTAAGATGTTATCGATTTTGGAATATGTTCCATGGGCTGATGAGAAAATTGTGTATTCAGTTTTGTTAGGATGAAATATTCTGTAGATATCTGTTAAATCCAAATGTTGGATGGTTAATTTTAAAACTAAAATTTCTTTGCTTAGCTTCTTATTAGAGGATCTATCCAACACTGTCAAAGGAGTGCTGAAATCTCTGACTATGATGGTGCTGCAAGAAATCAAATTACTCATGCTTGTTAGAGTGTCTCTTGTAAATAGAGGTGCATTCTGGTTGGGTCCATAAATATTAATAATTGAAATCCCATCATTTTGAGTATTACTCTTAACAAATATAAAGTAACCGTCCTTGTTCTTGCTTACTTTTTTTAGTTTAAAGCCTATTGTGTCTACACATAAAATTGCAACACCTGCTTTTTTCTGCTTTCCATTTGCCTGGAATATAGAGGACCATACCTTTACCCTGAGTTTATATTTATCTTTTAAGGTAAGATGAGATTCCTGTATGCAGCAGATATCTGGCCTGAGTTTTTGTATCCTGTGCCTCTTTAGAGGACAATTTAAGCCATTCACATTAATTGAGAATATTGATAAGCCTGGTAAAATTTGAGGTATTGAGTTTTTCAAAAGTCCAGTGGACATTTTCAATCCTTTCGCCACTGTGGAAGTTGGAATTTGATCAAAAGTCTCTGTGTGAGTTTACTTTTGTGGTGGAGGATTGCACTGGTCATTATGGAGGATAGTTCTGAGAATTTCCTGGAGAGCTAGGTTTTTTATGGCAACATTCTTCAGCATGTGAATGTCATTAAAATACTTTTTTCTCCATCATAAATGAAACTCAGTTTAGCTGGATACAGGATCCTGGGTTGAAATTTGTTTTGTTTTAGGAGATTAAAAATCAATGACCACCCTCTTCTAGCCTGATAGGTTTCAGCAGAGAGATCTGCAGTCATTTTAATATTCTTCTCCTTGTAGGTTATGGTTTTCTTATGTCTGGCTGCTTTAAGAATTTTCTCTTTCATATTAACTTTAGTGAAATTAATTATGATGTGTGTGGGGATGTCTTATTCAAGTTGAGTCATACTGGGGTTCTGAAACTGTCTGCTATCTGAATTTCAGAGTCTCTTGGCATATCTGGAAGGTTCTCTTGCATAATTTTATGAAGAAGAGCCTGTGGGTTTTGTGAAGCAATTTTGTCACCTTCAGGGATTTCTATAAGGCAAGTATTAGTTTTCTTTGAATTATCCCAGAGCTCCGTGAGAGAATGATCTGTTTTTGCTTGCCATTTCTCTTCCCCTTTGAGCACCTGGGTGCATTCAGAAGCTTTATCTTCAATTTTAGAGATCCCTTTTTCTGACTGCTCCATTCTGTTAGTGAGGGATTCTACTGTATTTTTAGGCCTTTGAGGGTTGCAAACTCTTGCCTCAGTGTGCCAAAATCTTTGGTCACTTTATCTTTAAAATCGTTGAATTCTTGATACATCTTTTGAATTATTTGAAATTCTTATTCCCTCCTTTCCTCCATTCTGTTGATCTTATTTGCTATCCAGACTCTGAACTCAATTTATGACATCTCAGCCATCTGTTTATGAATAGGGTCTTTAGTTGCATCTGCCATGTCCTTCCTTGGGGGGGGGGTTTGATCTACTCTGGTTATTCATGTTACTGGAGTTTCTCCACAGATTCCGTCCCATGCTTAATTTAAACAATTTGGCTTTACTCCTATAGCTTTGCCAAATACCCATACAGTGTCACGGCTTGAGACACTGGGGGCTTCCTTTGTTTGGTGGGGCTAGGTTGCTCTGTCTTGTTTACAGCTTGTCTCTGTTCTACCCTAGTAAATCAGTTATTCTGAGTTGAAGTCTCAGCTGTGGCGAAATACCAGCAATTAAGCCCCCCCCCCCAGACAACAATTGGAAAATGAAAATCACACCTTCCCACAACCACACATCCAGGGTAGTACTTTGGATAGTCCTTGGGTGATTGGCCCAGTTGAAGGGGTCCAAATCAATTGTCCCAGTCAGTACTGGTCTCAGGTGGGGGATTTCAAAAGGTCTCTGGCAACTAGATAGCAAGAGTCTATTTGTAGCTCAGGTATAAATGGTTCTGGTGCTCTGTGAAGTCAGAAGGACCAACCCAGCAAATAAATTAGTCTGGGAAGGTTGGTGCCTTCTTCCCCACCTTGTACCTCTGTCACATCCAATAACTAGTAATCCCAGTGAGGCTGGGGCTTTAACCCAGTTCGCTCCAATGAGCGGATGCCCCAGGGGTTTATGCCTGCCTGAGTCAGAGAGAGATCTATGTCTCATTAGCCTGGTCTCTGTTCTCGGTCACTATCCACCAAGGGGAGGTGAGGCCTGACCACCTTGGATGCTTAATGGAGGCGGGGAGATTCACTCGGTTCCAGCCCCACCCCTGATTGATGTTGGTGGCAGAACATCACAACTTCACAGAGTTTGTTTCTGTCCTGGTTATCTGACACTGCTTGAGGTGACAGAAAGCACAACTCCATTCTGGGCAGTGGCAAGCAGTTGGAACTCACTCTGAGCAGTGTGTACTGCCTCTGCCTGCCTACCTTTGTCTCAGCTATGATTGCCTGGGGGCCACGTGTATCAATCCCCCATGTAAGTCTGCCAGCACTGCATGCACGTTCTGGCACTCCTTTACTATTGTCCCAGATCCGTCCGCCAATAGCTGCCACCAGAGAAGGTGCCGGGCTTCCTCTGGTTTCCCAGAGAGACCGAGTGTGTCTGTCCAGGATAGCCATCCCAATGGATGTGAGCTTTATTTTTCCTACAGCTGCTGTTGTTCTATGCCTGAGGGCATCACCGCCGCTCCAGTATGGTACCCTCTTAGCTGACTATCCTCTCCTTACTCCTGTGCCACATAATCAGCACAGCCGAGCAAGGGACCTTTCCCTGTCCACACTTCTCAAGAAAATGCCCAAGAATATGGACTCCATGGGGGACAGGCTTCCAGACCTCAGGGTGAGAGTTGAGGGGAGTGCTGCGAGTTCAGAGTTGAAGGTAGAGAATATATACAGTTTTATACAGTTTTATGCCTGGCAGGAGAGTGCCATGGCACCCTTGTATGAGTAGGAGGTCCAATTTTTAGAGGGTCTCTCCCATGGGATGGAATGGGAGAACGTTTGGACTCTGCTTGCTTGTTTGTATGGAGTTTACTGCAAGCCCTTCTCATGGGGGAGGGGACTCATACCTGCTTAGTGATAGATTCAGTACCTTTTGTTTGTATCTTTTATGTCACAGCTCACCTCAGGAAGGTTGATATGTGTTCTTCAATCTTCTCCCTTGACTCAGCTCCAAACCATAGGCTTACTTGCTAAACTTCTGTCTTTTAATTCTCCTTATGGATGGGAGCCTCTGTGGAAAGCTGGCTGCAGTCCACTATCTTACCTCTTCCTCTATATTTGTGTTTTATTATTCATGTGGACATGCAATTGCTGATATACTGGGTTCATATTGGTATTGAGTACACTGGATATATATTTTTTCCATTCCTCAGATATTTCACTAAGAAGAATGTGTTTCAGCTCCATCCAGGTAAACATAAAAGATGTAAAGTCTCCAACTTTCCTTCTGGCTATATAATACTCCATGGGATATGTATGCCACAGTTTGTTTATCCATTTAAGGAATGATGGGCATTTAGGTTGTTTCTATGACTTGGTAATTATGAGTTGAGCTGGAATAAACATTCTGGTGCAAATGTCTTTCTGGTAAAATGCTTTTTTTTCTTACTAGATACCTAGTAATGGACTATGGGATAAAATAGAAGGTTGACTTTTACTTAAGAATTCTCCATACTTCTTTCCAAAAAGGCTGTGTTACTTTACAGTACTACCAGAAGTGGAAAACTCTTCACATCAATGCTAGCATCTGCAGTTTTGGGAGTTTGTGATGTGGGCTAGTCTTACTAGAGTTAAGGTGATATCTCTGAGTGGTTTTGATATGTATTTCTTGGATGATTAAAGATGACGAGAATTTTTTTCCTTTGTTTATTGGCTATTCATCTGTCATCTTCAGACAAGTTTCTATTCAAGTCTCTTTCTCACTTTCTCACTTATAAATGGAATTATTTGCTCTCTTTTTGTTGATTAATTTGACTTTTATGTAAATTCTAGTTATCTGAACTTTGTAGATTGGTGACATGAAAAAATCTTCTCCTATTCCAAAGCCTATCTGTTTACCTTGGTTGTAGTACTCTTAGCTGTGCAGAAGTTTTTCAGCTTTATCAGATCCCAGTTATTTATTTATTTTTGGTGTTTCTACAATTGCCAAGGGTTCTCTTCCTCACAAACTCTTTTCCCAGGCCAATATCTTTAAAGCATTTTCTCTATACTATCTTCTAGGGTTTTTATTGTTTTGTGTCTTTAAATCTGTTTTTCCAACAAGAATAAATTTTTGTTAGTGGTGAGAGTTGTGGATCCAGTTTCAATCTACTACATGTGACTAACCAGTTCTCCCACACCATTTATTAAATAAGGACTTTTTCCCCAAGTGCATGCTTTTGTTTTATTTGTTGAGGATCAAATGGCGATATGTAGCTAGGTTCATGTCTAGATTCTCTATTCTATTCCATAGGTCTATATCTCTATGTTTGTTCCAGTACCATGTTGTTACAGAATAGTACAGATTTTTAGTATCTCCTGAAGTCTGGTAATGAGATTCCTCCAGATTTGTTTCTATTTCTAAGAATCGTATTTCCTATTTGGGTGTTTTTTTTCTGGTTCCATTATAAAGTGAAGTACTATTTTTTCAAGTTCTTCAAAGTATGACATTGTTGCTTTCATGACATAACAAAAAAATTAAAACAGGATATTAAGAGAAATAAAAGAACCAAGAGACAGAGTCAACAATACTAAACTGGATGTAGATTAATGAGTGGGAGCAATAAAGACAAGTGAAAGTCAACTGATTTCGTTTTATTAAGTTGTTTCAGATGCTGTATGATGGTGTGTAGCAGTAACAACCTGGTCTTTAAACCATTTCACAGCAACTTTTACTTCAATGTCATTGTCCTTGTAGTGTCTTCTACATGGAGAGTGTACTTGTGTGTCTCCACTCTTCTCCACAAAATTTTCCCTGATACTCTAACTTAAAAGTATTTCTCTGCCTTCTGAAATGTTTCAATAATGACAAATCATGACATTTTAGTGCTTTAGTAGTTATTGCCTGATAGTGTTGGTAATCTTAGAAACGTCTTCCAAATATTTCTTATCATAAACTTATCATCAGAATTTTAAAAGACAGCTCTCCGTTAGACAAAATTACAATTACTTTAGAGTTCAAGTTCTTTTCACTCTACCACACTGTTTCTGAAAGACCTGGATTTGTCTCCAGTTATTACTTAAATGATCTTTGGTAAATAACTCAATCTTTTTATGCTTACCTCCTCATTTGTAAAATGTGAACAATGATGCTTACAGCATAGGGTGCTGTGAGTATATAATGGGGCAACTTAAAGTAAAACATGCACACAATAAGTACTTAATAAATTTTAATTCTCTATTCTCCTTCCTTTAAATATGATATAAGTATTTTTTATAGTATTTTTAAAATTTCCTCTATACATATTCATGTGTTTATTTGGTTTTCACTTTTTGCCTTCACAAAATTAAAGAGGCTTAAAATTTAATAATAGTAACAATGTTTAAGATACGGACTAGAAACAAAAACTTTGTAAGGAACGAACGAGTGTAAATACGTTCAGAAAAGAAATCAGAAGATTGCTGCAACAAAATACTGAGCGATAATAATAATGCAAAAAAAATTAACATTCACATTGTCAGATAAAAGTATATCTACCATAGAATGCATTGACTCTGAGGTTCAGTATGGAGTTATCGGTTAACTTCTTTTTCTTCCAAAGTCTCAAGAAATAGGCAACTAATATTTCTAAATAAAAATAGAAGATAATTTCAAAACAGACCTTGGCTCGGTGCCTATAGCTCAACCGGCTAAGGCGCCAGCCACATACAACTAAGGTGGCGGGTTTGAATCCCCAGCCCAGACCCGCCAAACAACAATGACGGCTGCAACCAAAAAATAGCAGGGCATTGTGGGGGGTGCCTGTGGTCCCAGCTACTTGGGAGGCAGAGGCAAGAGACTCGCTTGAGCCCAGGAGTTGGAGGTTGCTGTGAGCTGTAATGCCACGGCACTCTACCCAGGGGGACAGCTTGAGGCTCTGTCACAAAAAAAAAAAAAAAAAAA
>CAUYTI010082706.1:0-11020 GCA_963575145.1 Galago senegalensis
CTGGAAACTAAGTGGATTACCCAAACACCGTGTGATTGGAAGTGGGTGCAACCTGGATTCTGCTAGATTTCGCTATCTTATGGCTGAAAAGCTTGGCATTCATCCCAGCAGCTGCCATGGATGGATTTTGGGAGAACATGGTGACTGAAGTGTGGCTGTGTGGAATGGAGTAAATGTGGCTGGTGTTTCTCTCCAGGAACTGAATCCAGAAATGGGAACAGACAATGATAGTGAAAATTGGAAAGAAGTGCATAAGATGGTGGTTGAGAGTGCCTATGAAGTCATCAAGCTAAAAGGATATACTAATTGGGCAATTGGATTAAGTGTAGCTGATCTTATTGAATCCATGCTGAAAAACCTATCCAGGATTCACCCCGTATCAACAATGGTGAAGGGGATGTACAGTATTGAGAATGAAGTCTTCCTGAGCCTTCCGTGTATCCTCAACACTCGGGGATTAACTAGCGTCATCAACCAGAAACTAAAGGATGAAGAGGTTGCTCAGCTCAAGAAAAGTGCAGATACCCTGTGGGACATCCAAAAGGACCTGAAAGACCTGTGACTACTGAACTCTAGGCTGTAGGAATTCAAACACTACAATCTGATTAACCCTGAGCCTTTAGTTTTCAGCCAGATACATGGATCATAGTTTGCTTTTATCTTCCTTAATATGTGAATGTGGGCTCACAGAATCCAAGCCCAGGCTTGATTTAATGCTTGTAAAATGAGCCCTTGAACAAATAAAATGAACTATCTTAGTGTTCTTCATTAAAAAAAAAAAAGGGATTGGAAAACCAAACACTGTATGTTCTCACTAATAATTGGGAGCTGAACAATGGGTACACACAGGTACAAAGCAATATAAAGGGCATATGAAACTAACAAAGGAGGAGGGTGGGAGGCAGGCTAGGACAAAACTTACCTATTGGGTATAATGAACACCATTCTGGGGACAGGCACATCAAGGGCCCTGACTTAGACATTATACAAGATATCCATGTAACAAAACAATTGTACCCTCTTAGTTAATATTTTGAAATTAAAACAACAAATGTAAATAAATAACATTTATAATTTAATATAAACATTATTAATTAACGTTAACTATAATTTAATATAATTAAATTATATTTTTAATGTAAAAATAAATAAATTAGCTGTATATTTTAGATCTGGCAATATATGGGTGATAACCATAGTGATTCTGTATTTCAAACTGCTAGAGGAAAATGAACATGCTGTGCATTTTGTGGCCTTTCAGATGTGTCCACCCATGCAGCCACTGAAGAGAAAGATTCACATAAAATGATAAGTAATAAATACTAGAAGCCATCAAGGATGTGCTACGTGGTATGTAGAGTGCTAAAATGTTTAGTTAGTAATGTTTTAGTTAATTCATAGAAATCCAGGTAGGTGGATATTACTCCTGTTCTGCAGCTGAGTAAACCACACTACAGAGATGACAGGTAAATTTTCTAAGGTTATATAGTTCGTGAGTTAAAATTCAGATTCATCCTCTCCTTATCTCTCCCTATTCATGGTGTAGACTGTTATGATTTCTTGCCCCCAGAAAAAGGTATGGCTTTGTCTTATAAGAAAATCTGCCCCATCTTCAGAGGAGTTTAACAGAAAGAAACCAGAGGTATGTCTCATTTTCAGCTTCAGCACAATTTTATTTCTTTACTATTACAAATTTTGGCATCTTGTGTTTTTTAGATGAATCCATTACCTAATATCCATTAAAATATAATCCCAAACATCTACAATCTATAAATATACATTTTCCCTCAGGTAACTTTCCACTGTCATAACAAATGAACTTATTTCATCAGCAGTGGAAAATTATCTGACTATTTGGATAGATTATTTGAAGAGTTAAGATGGGCAGTTTCTTCATAGTAAAAACAAATATTAAATCAACGTATAATACAGAGGAAAGAAAAGAAGACATTGTATGTGGCTCGTATTTCTGGAAATAGGTTACTACATTAGGGACTAGACTCTAAGTTTTAGGTAACAGTTACATTGGTCTTAGGATTTTTTCAGTTTTACTCATCCACATTAATAATAGGAACATGTATCCGAATTATTTTCCACTTGCTCCATTCTATCAACAAATAATTATCTGAATCATCCCATTAGAAGTAAATATTCCTTCTATAAATATATGTTTTTCTAGGCCAGAAGCTAATCATTAGGCACTTAAATTCTTCCGTGGGGTTTAGTAGGTTATATTTTTCCTACATTGCTGCTTTGGGAATTGGGGATACACATATATACGATATTAATAAATAATTGGATGTTGGGAAAAGAAGTAGACAAATGATAAGTGACACAAAAATGGATAAAGTTCTATTAAAATATGCATTAATATCTTACCACATGAATCCAGAGGTGGATATGATTGATGTTGATTGGAGGTATTGTTAGGGGCAACAACTTTCCTGGTTTCCCTAAATCTGGGACTGACAATTTTCTCTGGATATTAGATTTTCAGTGCTAAAATCAGAACAGTCCTGGGAAAACTCAGAAGGGTGGACAACCTAAAATGTAAAATTATTCTGCAAGAAGATACATTTTGGGATAAATGTTCAATAATAATAATAGTAGCATTTCTAACGGTCATGAGTTTTATTGTGTGCCAGACCAAGACATTGTTTTTTTTCTTGTTGTTGTTGTTTGTTTTTCTTTTCTTTTCCTTTTTCCTTTTTTGAGACAGAGTCTTACTCTGTTGCCCAGGCTAGAGTGCCATGGCTTCAGTCCAGCTCATAGCTACCTCAAACAATCCTCCTGCCTCAGCCTCCCAGGTGGCTGAAACTACAGGTGCCCGCCACAACTCCTGGAGAAATTTTTTTTTTCTATTAATAGTAGAAACAGGGTCTCCCTCTTGCTTAGGCTAGCCAGACATTGTTCTAAGGAAAATTGCATGGCCATCTCATGATATAAGGTTCATTATTATCCTATCATATAATCGAAGTAACCTAGGGATATAGAGTTTTGTTGGGGAATATGAAAATGTCAGTCAGTATAGAGTAAGATACTTAGGAGTAGTAGGGCTTAAGGACATTGAAGAGTAAAATCATGTTCACATTTAGTTTTGTTTTTGAGCTAACAAGTAATATCTGCAGACTGTATCTGCCGAATATCTACTAGATAAAAGCTTCTGAGGGATTAATAGAATAAGTTCCATAGTAGTTGGAAAAGGACACAGTTCATGACAAAGAATTATAGTGTAAGAGACACAGATGCTAACATGTTCAGTATGCCTAGAATATTGGGGGTATTTTGAAAGAAGGAAAGAGATATGGGTGTTAGTAGTAAAATAGACTAGGGCCAGATTATAATGTATTTGTTATTTTTATTTGGAGTAGTGATAATTTGTCAGAGTTTTAAAAATAGGAGTGCGACACTATTATACCTATGTTTTTGAAAGATGAGTTTGGTGCAGCATTAACAATAATTTGAAGAGAAGGAATGTAGAGAAAGGGAAGTTGAGAGGTGATGGCTATTATTTCCTAAAAAGTCACAATGACCTGAAAGAAACCAGCAATACTCCACTGGAGAGAATAGAGGCAAAAGCATATAGGAGGTAAAATTGAGTGCTCTCGGTCCATGACTGACTGTGGTAGTCAAGGAGAAGCAAGAAAATGAGAATGATTAGAAGTTTTCTTGCATGAATGAATGAATAAATGTGATTCATGACGAATGATTTGAAAACGCACAAAAGTGGAGTGGAATTGACCTGGAGAGAAGCAGGGAATATTGTCCTATTTAGTTTAAATATTCATGTGATTCTTGCTTTTCAAGGAAATACTGAATCTGAAAATTATTTTTATCATTCTTCATATTACATCCTAAGTCCCCACCCTAAGCATTCTGGTAGAAATGCTACAAACTTGGCAGAATAAGGCTAAATTGAAAACAAATCCAGGTATAGACACTTGCAATCGGTAAAGTGGAACCCTGCCGAATGAGTTCATGGTCTCGAAAGCCATTTTACCCCAACATGGAGAAAGAATGTGTGGGGAGGATTAAGGAACGAATAGCCTTTGCTTTTGATTTCAGAATGAGTCATATTTCGTAGTCTTATGGAATTCTACTTAGGGAACATTTCATCAGGCTAATTCATCAATGTTAATTGTTACTTTTCGCAGGTCCACAGTGTGGCACATTTTATCACGCAATTTTCCAGATAGGAATCGACACGTTTCCTTTCCACCGAAGAGGTTCTGTGCAAAGGAGAAATTCCAAAAACCATTATTGATTATGTGTGACTTTTCAAAATGATAGTTTATTGATTCAGGTCTAGTGCAGTTACAGTCACTCCCCCAACACACACACAGACACACACACACTCACATTCATTCTTCAGGCCAGCATCCCAGGGAAGGTCCCATAGAGTAAGTGAGCAAAGACACTTCCACAAACATTATCATACATTTGTTGTATGGACTGACTTGTCTTAGGTGCTGCCTCGTGAGAAATAAAGGTGAATAACATTGTCACCTGTTGCCTCCGAAAAAGTATTCTTCATTTGTGAACGTATAAATATACATGGCCGTTTTCTACATGTTCCCTGGATTTACTTTTACAAATAACCTGTGGAATAATGTACGAGAGGTATTTTTTCCTATATTTTATAGATGATGGATTTGTGTTATGTAGTTAAGGTAAGAATCATGTTTTTACATCTTGTGGTAAAGTTAGTTGTTAGTAAAATGGATCAGCTTCAAAAATGGGGTATAAAACTGAAAAGTCTGTGGTCTAGTGTGAAAGATTTGGATTAGTATCAGCAAACACACAGAACTAGCCTCAGACTTTTTCATTGTCTGACCTCTGCAAAGGCACCAACCAACCGCAGAACTCTTTTTGGCTAAACCAGGATTGGCTATGCCATCCCTCTGGGCACATTCCTTCAAGCAGCCATTGCAAATGGCATTGTCTTGAAATCTATTTGTCACTCAGATTTGGAAAAGAAGAGAAGACAATTAAAAACAGATACCATTGAAGGAAGTGAAGACAAGATATTTGAAAGAAGTATTCAGAGCACTTTTTGTTCCTGGAATTCTATAGAGAAGTATGTGGTACAAACAGACAGGACCGTTACAACAGCAGAATGTTATTTATAGGACAGTAGTGGGTTCCAGGGAATTAGAAATCTAGTAGAAGAGAGTTAAGCTGATGAACACTCATCAGATCTGGGCTATGGGACTTTTGTCCTGTGCCACAGTCATTCTTTTGCTCCCCTCCATTCACCCTATGTACAGAGAGACAGAAATTATGAATGGAAAATACTTGAGTACCTTTAGATACCAAGTACTCAGATACCCCTTATTCATATCTCTACTACCAGAGAAGAGGCAACTGGGTGCATGTCCATTCTTTTGCAATTTGCACTTTTATAGACAGCAAATGGAGGGACTTACTTTAAAAAAGTGACTAGTCCTAACAACCAAAATTCTCCTCAATCTGCCTTGGAGGAGAGGACCCATACCATTTCTCTCTCTACCTACTAATTCTCAATTAAGCCAATGATGGGACATGCCATGTTTTTATCATACTCCTCCAATCATTCTTTAAGTCACTAACTCTGAAATATGAACACACAGGCAAGGTTCGCAGAGCAATTCATAAATGTTGCAAGAACAACAAAAAGGGAAATTTTTAATCCAAAAATTGGAAAAGAGACCATTTGGAAGAGACACAAGCGAAATAGGAGAAATTCAAATAAAAAAATTGCCTCTAATTGATACTTTCTGAAAAATAAGAGAAAATGTTGCATTTCCCAAACAAGAGCAGGGTAATATTGGTAAGAAATAGAGAAAAAATACCAACAAAAAGATTTCCAAATACAAATGTGATAACAGAAATGCAGCATGCCAGAGGAAGCAGAAAAAGTAAAGGCAAGAATAACTCCTAGGGGAAAAAAAAAAACCATCAAAAGAGAGAGACACACACATGAACACACATGGTGCAAAGGAGCTGGAGAAAGGAGAGACTATAAGAGGATAAATTTCTGATGTTATAACCCCAGGAAAAGAATATACCAAAAAAAAAAAAATAGAAAATAAAAGAAAGGAAAAAGTTTTCCAAGAATTAAAATAATAAAATTTTAAAATGTTTAAAGGAGGGATATGAAACTATGGTGTTATTATTATTTAATTACATGTGGATGCATATATTAAAAAAGAAATAGTTTTTCCAGCTTCATTTAGGCAGAGATGGACCAATTGAACTTGTATATTTAAGATGCAAAACTTGCTGATTTGATATACACTGTGAAATGATACCACACTCAGGCCAATTGACATATCCATTACATCACATAGTTAACTTCCCTTTTTTTTTAGTGGGAACACTTAAAAGCACTCTCTTAGCAGATTCCAAATATACAGTGTGTCTGACAATTAACTGTGGTTGCCATGCTATATATTACATTTCCAGAACTTACTTATTATATAACTTAAAGTTTATATCCTTGGATTAATATCTCCCATTTCCCTCACACTCCAGCTCCTAGTAACCACCATTTTCTTTTCTTTTAAATAAGTTTAAGTTTTTTAGATTTTACATATAACTGAGATCGTGTAGTATTCCTCTTTCCATGTCCAACATAATGTCCTCCAGGTTTAACATGTTGCTGCAGATGGTAGGATTTTCTTCTTTCTAAGGTTAAATAGTAGTATTTAGCTGTATATATGTATCAGAAAAATAGAAGAAATTCAAAGAAAATCTTCCTCTAATTGATACTTTCTGAAAAATAAGGCAAAATATTGCATCCCTCAAACAAGGGCAGGGTGATATTGGTGAGAAATAGAGAAAAAAGATCCACAAAAAGATTTCCATACACACACACACACACACACACACACACATATATCACATTTTCTTTATCCTTTATTCATCAGTGGGTGCTGAGATTGTTTCCATTTCTTGGTTTTTGTTTTTTAATGTTGGCATTTAAGGCTATGATTTTTCCTCTTAGGAATGCCTTTGCTGAGTCCTCTTAGGAATGCCTTTGCTGAGATTTTGATAACCTCCATCCCCTTTGTCACTTAAAGATATCCTTTGATAGTAGACAAGGGTAACAACATGGTTTTGTCTCTTGATTTGGACTGCCAGAATTATTGTGGTCATGGAGAATTGGCTGACTTCCCATCATTCGCTTTGATGGTTTGTTTCAGGGTCATATTGGTACATCCATGTTTCATCACCAGCAATGATGTGGCCCCAAACAACATTTTGCATCTCCAAAAGGTCTTAGCAAACTTTGCCTCTCCTTTGCTTTTGTTCCCTGGTGAGCTCCTTTGGGAATATTTTTGCACACATCCTTCTTATGCCGAGATTTTCAGTTAAAATTCTCCTGTTTCTCTATCAACGTTTACTTATTCCACTGTGCTTCTCAGTCAGCTGACGCTTTTAACACATAATTATTCGACCAATATTGCAATGCTTTCATCAGTTCTGCTCCTTACTGGACACAGCCCTCTTTTCATCAGTGATATTTTCTCTTCCTATTTGTGCACTCCCACTTTCTCTATGCCATTATTCCCATAAACTTGAACTCATATACATGTTCCTGATTTCACTTACATTCTTGCCAAGTTTAGCAAGAAATTTCATGTTTGTTTATTGCTCTAATTCAAGCTCTGACATTCTCCATTCTTGTGCCAGCACACAAAAACATGCAACATCAATAATGAATGGCACTCAGCAAGAGACCACCATAGGTTGACATAAACAGTGCTGTGAGACACTGATACACCAAGGTTATGAACCCTTACTGAGATGTTCGTATAGTGCTGCCAGCATAAGCCCTGGGTGGCAAGTTCATGATCTTAATTGTCAGACTTTGTACATCATCTTCATGTTTGAGTAGAGTCAACATTGCTAAAATGTCTATACTACCCAAAGCGATCTACAGATTCAATGTATTAAATTTAATAACTATTAAAATACCAATGCCATTTTGGCAAATCTACCAAAAAACTATTCTGTGCTTCATATAGAACTAGAAAAGAGCCTGAATAGCCAAGAAAACTTTAGAAAAAAGGACAAATTGGGAAGCATCATTTTATCAGACTTCCAGCTATTCTGGAAGGCTATCATAACCAAAGCAGCATGGTACTGGCACGAGAACAGAGACATAAATCAGTGGATAAGACAGAAAATGTAGATATAAAACCATCCTCATACTGTCATCCAATCATTGACAAAGGAGACAATAACACACACTGGGGAAAAGAATTTAATAAGTTGTGCTAGGAAAATTGGATATCCATATTAAGAAGAATTAAACAGCATCCATACCTCTCACCACACTCCTCACAGAAATTCATTCATGATGGATAGCAGATTTAAACCTAAGGTGTAACACTATGAGAATTCTAAAAGAAAATGTTGGAAAAAGTCTTAAAGACAGGGGGTTGCAAAGAATTTACAAAGACCCCCCAAAGATCACAAAATTAACAAATTTAAATTACAAATCTTCTGCACAGTCTAGGACACCACTTTTACAGAATGGTAGAAAATATTTGCATGCTATACATTTGATAAAAGGGCTAATAGCCAGCATCGATAAAGAACTCCAGCAAATCAGCAAGAAAAAAATAAAAAATAAAAACTCTCTATTTTATTGATTGTCCTCTAGTTGTGCAGTGATGTGGCTAAAGTGAAGCCATTTTTCCTGTCTTCTTCAAAGTGTTTGTTATTAGATTTTTGCACCAGGGATGTGCTGAAACTTCTATACTGGACTTCTGGATTCTGTCAAAGGTACTTATGTCTGTAGGAGGTTCAAAAAATCATTGTACATCATTGTACTGTGGGGGGGAAGGATGATAGAAAACTCCTTTTCTGCCATCTTGCTGACATCAATCTCTGAGATGCTAAATTTATGGAGCCACTTAAATGACAAAAAAACGAGATTAGAAAAGACCTATAGGGCAGCTCCTGTGGCTCAAAGGAGTAAGGCGCAGGCCCCATATGCCAGAGGTGGCGGGTTCAAACCCAACCTTGGCCAAAAACTGCAAAAAACAAAACAAACAAACAAAAACCAAAAACCAAAGAAAAGACCTATACAAAATGCAGAAAAAAATCATAATTATTTAGAACACTAAAGATTATGGTGGACATAGTAAAAGCTTTAAAGAAACACAGGTAGTTTATTTAAAATGGAATAAGAAAAATGGCATGTGTATTTTTTTTAAAGTAATAATTAATTGCTAAAAAATAATGAAATAAGGTTTCAAAAATTCATAATATCAGGCTAGAATACTTGACCCAGACAAAGAATTTCTCTGGTATGAGGTTAAAATCAAGGTGTAGACATTCAAGGACTTAAATATGTATTTTTCCTCAACTTTGACAACTACTATATACAAGTAAAGATACCCATAAACAAAGGAAGAGGAAACTAAGTAATGAGTAAACAGGAGGCCCAACATGAACAAGCTGTAAAGAGACGCCTCAGGATCACAAACACGTAATCGTTGTTGAGAGTAATTTTTTCAGATTGAAGTAAGAGGAAAAAGTGATGATTATATAATGAGTTCGAATATTCAGGGAAAAAATGTAAGTCTTCGCTAAATTTGATAGGGCAGCTGGAGAATGTAGGGATAAGTTTATAGAAAATTAAGCAAGTGAATACTGAGCCAGTTATTAACTATAGAAAATTAAGTTGTACCAGAAATTAAATCAGAGATCACATTCACTACATTGTACAAGGGAGGTATTATTATTCTAGCTGCAAATCAAATACAGATTATCCATCTGGGGCTTCATTCAGAATTATTTTCTTGTACTGTTTAAAGTTTAAATACAGTTGCTAAATAATTCAACTATCTGTGGAATATATTCATTTATAAAATATTTCTGTCATAATTAAAAGGATTATGAGGTGAAAGCGGTATTACTAAGTTTCTAGTAAATCAAATAAGGATCAGAGTGTACTCACAGTAATTAGGTAAGAAGAAAGGGCTCTAATGGATGTGAAATAATTTTTTAGTAATAAGACTACTTAACTAAATAGTCAAAGTATTTATGACATACTTCTTTATTTTGGATGCACATTCTTTACTTTGGATGCGCTATAACTCAAGGGGATTTCCTTAAACCTACCACATCTTAGAATATAGTTAACATTGATATTACACATTCATTTGATGTCTTAAAACTTTTGATATTCCATAACTCATATAATATTAAAAATTCGTCTCTCTAAATCCAGCAGTGAAATTGGAGACATATGATTTCTCTTAAATTGGCAAATGTGTGGGGGGTGTCTGAAGCCTCGGTTGGGTGGTAAACAGAAGGTCCTTGGAGATCCTTCACTGGTGTTTGCTTGGGTGATCTGCCTGGGCACCCAGATGAACTATAACAGCTGCAGAATGTGAATAAATTTATTCTGCAACGACCTTAAATTTTGTGGCTTTCAACAAGTCACTTTTTTTTTTACTGTGATCTATTTCCTGTTATGTTCCAGATAAATACAAAAACTTTTAATTTTTAAATTTCCAAGAAATATTTATTAGATTAAATAAACTAGTGTAATGACATTCTGTCAACCTTTTTTACTTTCAGGATTTATTCAGATTATTTTATAGAAGTCCGTATTTCCCCAGTCTCTGATTCTGGTGAAAGCTATCACCACTAGATTATTCTGAGAATAATACAAACAAGAACATGAAAAGAACATATGACATTTAGGGACATTTGGAGGTAAGAAGAAAAATCTGTGTAACAACAAAGTAGAAGATCAAAGTTTTCCTCTCTAGAACCCCCGGCTAGCGTGGATGTGGAGAGACGGGAACACATTTACACTGCTGGTGGGACTGCAAAGTAATAGAACGTTTTTGGAAGAAAGTATGGAGAATCCTCAAAGACTCAAATTAGACTTCCCATTTGATCCTGCAATCCCATTACCAGGCATCTACCCAGAAGAAAAAAAAAAATCATTTTATCATAAGGACATTTGCACTAGACTGTTCATCGTAGCTCAATTTACAGTCACTAAAATGTGGAA
>CAUYTI010082707.1:0-28091 GCA_963575145.1 Galago senegalensis
GGTCCCAGCTACTTGGGAGGCGGAGGCAAGAGACTCGCTTGAGCCCAGAAGTTGGAGGTTGCTGTGAGCTGTAATGCCATGGCACTCTACCCAGGGGGACAGCTTGAGGCTCTGTCTCAAAAAAAAAAAAAAAAAAAAAAAAAAGAAAATGCTTTAGAATCGATGTTTATCTTTAGGTATACAATTCCTGTCCCTAAACCATTGCATTAAAGCCAAGTTGTGGTTAATAAAAGGCTTTTCTCCTGATGTGCTATACGTTGAAGACCTGCTGCATTTCTTATACCTTGGAAGTAAAAATACTATATTTGGCAGTCAACTATTTCCTGGGATGTATGTTTTTTGACAGGATTTAAAACCACCTTGAAAACTGAAAACTGAATTTTGTTTATAGTCTATCTCTATAGTAAAGGGAAGTCTGAGGATTTCTATTTTGTGAAGACAGAAGGAAATGATCTAGGATAGCAGTAGGACTTTCAGTTTATCATTATGCTAAAATGTATATGTGTATACACGTGTACATATAGATAAACATATGTACATGGATATACAGATGTTCCTTGACTTACAGTGGGGTTATATCTGGATAACACCATTATAAATTGAAAATATCGTAATGATATTTTCATCTTGCAATGGGTTTATCTGAATGTTAACCCCATTGTAAGTTGAAGACTGTGCTGAATGTATATTGCTTTTGCATCATCATGAAGTTGAAAAATCTGTCAAACAATTTTAAGTTGTGGACTGTTTATATACATAAATATACATAAACACACACATATTTGAGTGTTTGTGGTGCTCAGTTACCTGGCTGTTGGCACCACCTATCTGATTTTTACTCTTCTGATGAATAAGCTGTTTGGCCTCCTTAGACATTACAGCTCTAGCCAAGGTGATTATTTTTGCAGGGCTCAAATTCTTACTTATTTCATCCAAGAAGTTTCTGCTTACAGTACCTTTCTATGTATTGTTGAATCAGGTAAAGATTTCTTTCAACTGAAAACATCCCTGGTTTGAAACTTCAACAAGTAGTAGGTTTCATTCGAAATATGTTGTTTAAATACACAGTTCAGCCAGCAAATGCTTAAAAAAAGAAATACTCTTATGTTATGGTTGAGAAGGTTTTTAAAAATAAGATATGCCAAATTACCTTCTTAAAAATGTCCTAGTTCAGCGGTTCTCAACCTGTGGGTTGTGACCCCTTTCAACTGTAATCAAAGGCTCGAGGCATTAGGAAGCTTGAGAACCACTGTCCTAGTTGAATACACAATAGCATTATATCATTTTTGATGATAGATGAGAATTATATCGCAAACAAAAAAAGCAATTGAAATTTTACAGTAAAGAAGTAGGGACATGTCTTCATTTCTTTGAATTTGCTATCCATAAGGCACTGGTAGGAGAGTAGAGAACTTAACAGCAATTTAATCTGTTTTTTTTTAAGAACTTCTGAGTTTAGGTTCATATAAATAGTCTTAGTATCCTAATCCAGAACTCAACAATAAATTGGTTTTAGTGACTGAACATTTCCTATGGCTTTGTTAAATAACTAAAAATACTTCTTGGCTTAGAACAATGGTGAGTTTTTAAATTTGTTCTGCTGCTGCTACTTTTAGTTTACACAAATTGAAAGTAGGATATTTTAGCTCTTTGATATTATTTCTTGAGATACTTGTTTTCTACTGTTTTCATTATAGCTTTTGAGGAACTTGAAAAAGCATTGAGTACAGCCCAAAAAACAGAAGAAGCACGGAGAAAAATGAAAGCAGAAATGGATGAACAGATAAAAGCTATGGAAAAAACAAGTGAGGAGGAACGCAGAAGTCTTCAACAGGAATTAAGTCGGGTGAAACAAGAGGTTGTTGATATAATGAAAGTAAGAACAATTCTGGATTGAAATGACCTATAGCAATTTTGAAACTTAAATCTATTTTTTCTATAATCTTTGGCAAATAAGAGTTAATTTCTATTTTAGATCAAGACCATTTCATGTTTAGGATATAGTAGAAAAGCACTTTGCTAGAGAAATGAATTTAACACTTAGATCATTCTTTGGAACCTTTAAAGCTTTGCTCTTTCTCCAATGAGGCCACATTATACTCTGAGATATGTCTTAAGTATATTGGCATCCTGACTCTAGGCTCCTTGAAAGTAGGTTGCTTAGGTGCTTCAGTAGCATCTCTTTCACAGAACTTGTGGCCAGGAAGGTACCTAGTGTGTGTTTGCAGGAGTAAATTATTGAGGAGCTAGAGATTGTTTAAATGTTTTATATTAATATTCTAGTTACTCTTAGAATTTTAGATAGATATCATTTTAAATATTAAATGGCTTTTTGAAAGGGTCTCTTTTAGAAATTAAATTTTTTAAATTCCATAAATTTCCAGTATTTTAGAAATATGGACATGTCATTATCATGACCCCTCCTTGCCCCCAGAGCCCTTCTTCACTCCTTTTTTCCTACTTTGGCTTTTGCTTGTTTTACCTCCTTTCATGTTCATATTTGTTTTTATTGACTCTTTGCTCATATTTCCCTATTTCTTTACTGACTCCTCATTTATTCTGGATATTTGATTATTAGTTTTTTTTTTTTTTTTGAGACAGTCTTACTATGTTATCATGGGTAGAATTCCATGGCATCACTGTTCACAGCTACCTCTAAGTCTTGGGCTTAAGTGATTCTCTTGCCTCAGCCTCCTAAGTAGCTGGGAGGACAGGCACCCACCACAACACCCAGTTATTTTTTATTGCAGTTCTCATTGTTGTTTAGCTGGCCCAGGCTGATTTCAAACCTGCCAGCCTCGGTGTATGTGGCTGGTGCCATAACCACTGTGCTATGGGTGCTGAGCCTGGATATTTGATTATATTAACAAAAAATTAAATGACTCAAGATAAAGTACAGATTTGAATGAATCTATTGGATTGGATCAAATTGATCTATTCCATTCCATCTAAATGGAAAATGGATTTCAGTTGCAGTGTTTATTTTTACAACTCCTGGTAAGGTTTCTATGCTTTTACTTAGTAGCGCATAATAGGTATTAAGGGGAGTTAATTATATTCTTTTCATGTATTTTCTTCTCCTGCTGTATGTAGACGATTTTCAAAGTAGAAATTATTTTTGATCAATTCTTCAATATTCAGCTGGGCATGGTGGCTCATGCCTATATACTCCTAGTACTCTGGGAGACCGAGGCAGAAAGATCCCATGAGCTCAGGAGGTTGAGACCTGCCTGAGCAAGAATAAGACACTGTCTCTACTAAAAATTGAAAATATCAGCCAAGTGTTGCAGTGGGCTCCTATAGTTCCAGCTACTCTGAAAGCTGAGGGAGAAAGATTGCTGGAACCCAGGAGTTTGAGGTTGTTGTGAGCTAGGCTGATGCCACGGGACTCTAGCATGGGCAAAAGAGTGAGACTCTGTCCTCCCCGCTCCAAAGAACTAATTGGATATACAAGATCTTAACTATAACTACCTGACTGTATTTTAATTTTTTTAAATAATTAGTCATATGATGTAATAATTTCTGTTACTATAGAATCTAACATTCTAAAAATTATTAATACATTTTTTTTTTACCGGTAAGAATAAGGACATATGGTATAAAAATCAAAAGATAACAAGTAGGCCAGCCATGGTAGCTCATTTCTGTATTCTCAGCACTTTTGGAGGCTAACTCAGGAAGATTGTTTGAAATGAGGGATTCAAGACCCAACATACCAAGGCCCTGTCTCTACAAAAAAAGTAAACTTAGCTGGGCATGATGGTGTATGCCTATATCCTAGCTGCTCAGGAGGCTGAGATGGGAGGATCTCTTGAGCTCAGGAGTTTAGGGCTATGCTCTAACCTGGGTTGACAGAGTGAGACTTTGTTTAAAAGAAAAAGTTAAAACATATACAGTAAAAAGATGCCTCTCCATTTTAGCTTCTTAATTTTCCCTAAGAAATATATATATTTTTTGAATATACTTCCTAGTCTCCGCATGTAATTGTCTTTTATGTTTTAGAATCTCCTTTTTTCAACACAAAAATTAGCATATTTTGGATATTATATATTTTGCTTTTCCACTTAATCCGTCAGAGAGATTATTGATAATGAATAATTATTAATAATGCTTTATTTGTTTTAAAAGCTGCTCAAGGTTTTATTGTATGAATGCCCCATAATTTAATCAGCCTCCTACTGGTAGATATTAATATTTAGATAGTTTTCACTGTGAATATTGCAAATTATGAATATCCCTATATTGTGTGTGTAAATATATATACATACACACAATTAGGATAGGTGCCTAGCAGTGGAATATTGCTCAGGAAAGATTATATGTATTTATAATTCTTACCTAGTTGCTATAGGTTCTATAGAGAATAATTTGTATTCCCACAGCAATATGTTAGAATATGTTTTTTGCACTCACAAAGATGATGGTGTTTAATCTTTGTACTCACAAGGATGATGGTGTTTAATCTTTCCAAGCTTATAAGTAAAAAAGAAAAGAATCATTGTAGTTCTGATGTACATAATACTTACCAGTATGATACACATATTTTTTATTTAAAAGGAATTCGTAGTTTTTCTCTTTGAATTGCCCAGCCAAATCCTTAACTCCTTTTTCTGTTGGGCTATTAGTCTTTTATTGATTTGTTAAAGCTCTTTACTTACAGTGGTAATTAGCTTATTGACTGTAAAGTGCTTTTTTCTAAACAGTTGTCTCAGTTTGTTCTTTATTTTTGACTGTCTTTTTTTTTGTCAGACAGAAATTTTTATTAGCCATTTCCTTAAGAGCTATCTGAATTTTTGCTCTACTTGAATATACATACTCAATTCTGAGCTCATTGGAAAAAAACAAAAAAACTTTTCTTCTGGCATTTTCATGCTTTTTTTTTTTTAATGGTTGCATCTTTGATCTAACATATTTATTTGGTACAGGGAGTGAGGTAGAGATCCAACTTAAAATTTTTCCACACGACTATCAAATAGTCTCCACATCATTTATTTAGTCATTTCCCCACTGATATGCTATATCATCTTTATTACATACTAAATTATCAAAGTGTTAAATATGGGTAATTTTTTCTAGATTCTCTGTGCTATCCTCTTGTGTTGTTGAACCACATGTTGTTATTACACTACTATATCTACTCTAATTTTATAATATGTCCTATTTGGTAGTCTATCCTTATTCTTATTTTTTGGAAGAGTATTGGCTATTCTTGCCTTTTTTTTTTTTTTGGTCCATTTTGTTAGTTTGATTTATGTAGGGAGAGTTGACATTCTTATAAGGTTGAATTTCTTATCCTAAGAAAACCAGGGCCAATACATACTCTTAATAAATAGTATATGCCTTTCTAAGAAAGGCTAGGTATGATTAGATTGATGCAGCTAGGGCAACTTGAAACCTTTCTGGGAGCATCTTTATTCTCCCTTGTGTGCTTCCCTATCTTATCTAAAGAGAATTTCCCTACAAAATACGGAAATGGAACTTCAGCCTCATTGGACTCTACTGCAGCAGCAACCCTTCTTGTCTTAAACTAAGAGAAAAGTGTTACAACTTTTTCTTTTAAACTGTTGTGGCTTTGGTGACTTTCAATCTATGTAGGAAATTGTGTTCTGACTTTTCCTCTTAATAACTTATTCGCAGCTGGGTGCTGTGGCTCACACTTCTTGTAATCCTTGCACTTTAGGAGGCCAAGGTGGGAGGACTGCTTGAACTCAGAAGTTAGAGACCACCCTAGACAATAGTGAGACCCTGTTGCTACAGAAATTTAAAAAAATTAGCTGAGTGTCATGCTGCGCATCTGTAGCCCTAGTTACTCAGAAGGCTGAGGCAGGCAGCAGGATTATGTGGGGCCGGGAGTTGGAGGCTGCAGTGAGCTATGATGATGCACTATAGCCCAGACAACAGAGTAAGATGCTATCTAAGAAAAAAGAGTTATTAGCTTGAATTAACTCTAATAAAGTATTATTTAGTTGCAGAGTTAGGTATTTTGTTCTGAATATTTTCTCTTTATCTGTCTGGCTAATTTTCAGAAATCCTCGGAAGAACAAATTGCTAAACTACAGAAGCTTCATGAAAAGGAGCTGGCCAGCAAAGAGCAGGAACTGACCAAGAAGTTTCAGACCCAAGAAAGGGAATTGCAGGAGCAATTGAAAATAGCTCTTGTAAGTACCTGTTTTGTTTCTGTTATGGATAAACTTTGCAGAGTTATAAAGTTGTTATCCTCTGACCACTGCCTCCCAGCTTAAGATCAGACTTCTGGCAGCGTTGACCTTTGGGTATGCAGAGAGGATAGAACGTAGGCAAGAGGCCAGGCATGGTGGCTCGTGCCTGTAATCCTAGACTAGGAGGCCCAACCAGATGGATCACTTGAGCTCAGCAGTATAAGACCAGCCTGAGCAGGAGTGAGACTCCATCTCTACTAAAAATAGAAAACCCAGCTGGTTGTTAGGCGGGTGCCTATAGTCCCAGCTACTTGGGAGGCCGAGGCAAGAGGATCACTTTAGCCCAGGCACTTGAGGTTGCTGTGAGTTGTGATGTGACAGTGTTCTACCCAAGGTGCCAGAAGGGACTGTGTCTAAAAAAAAAGAAAGAAAGAAAGTAGGCAAGAAAGGCTGTCAAAGCTTGTTAGTTTGGTATTGTGTGAAAACTAAATTTATTGATCCAATGAGCTTTCATCAATCACTTTGTTTATTTATCCCTCCTAACCTGTGTAGTAGACTATAATTAAGGAAAAGAAAAAAAGACAAATTAATTAAAGCAGTGACTGCATAACTCAAGAAGAATATCTAAAAATTCAGACTGTACCAGAGCTCAGTGTTCAAAACGTTTTGGCTGAATTGCAGTTTGAAGAAGAAAAAAATGAAAATGACCACATAGTTTTCATTTTAAGTAGAATAATTTCAGTACTAATTTTAAGCCACACAATTTTTTTTTTTTTTTGAGACAGTCTCAATCTGTTGCCCTGGGTAGAGTGTCATAGTGTTATAGCTCACAGCAACCTCCAACTCGGGCTCAAGTGATCCTCTTGCCTCAGTTCTTCTATTTTTAGTAGAGACGAGGTCTCGCTTTTGCTCAGGTTGGTCTCGAACGCATGAGCTCAAGCAATCCACCCGCCTCGGCCTCCCAGAGTACTGGGTTACAGGTGTGAGCTACCGTGCTTAGCCACACATAATGTTTATTTTAAAAAGAGTTAGATTAAAAAACTGACAGAACTAATAAGAACAATAATTAAATTTTTTCTGGATGATTTGTTGAAATAGCACAATTTGAAAGTTTAAAACAAAAACTATTTTTCTTCAATTGTGAAAGCTTTTTATATAAGTTACCATAAAAAGTGTTAGTGTCAAAAATGTAGTTTATTTTTATATGAGGTTATTATTCACAAGATAATATATATAATTTAAAAATGCTTTCAGGTGAAAGAATGAAAAATAGTATTTTAAGTTTTATTCTCCTTGTTTTCATACTTTTTTAAACTCTTGGTTATTTCTGGGGCTCTCAGAATTTCCAGCAGCAGCACTCATTCTTGAACTGAGTTAATAAATTCTCTAATCTGCTCTGTGGGGCAAACAGGCTTATGGATTTATGTTACAATTGGCTGTCTATGGTCATGAAATTTACAAATATGTGGGCACATAGTGGTATTTTTTGTGGTCCAGAAAGAATTAAGGTAGTTTATAAGAATAGCTAAACTATAATGGCATAATTTAAAATTAGTGGCATGGAAATTAAGGAGAAAAGTGGGATATAATGACACTGGGGATAGCACTAAAAATGCCTGGCATAAAGAAGTACTGTGGGTCTTCATCCTGGGGTAATTGGCTTTTAGGGGCACTGAACCTTAAACATTGACCATTTTAATATAGCTCTCTAGAAGCCAGTATCTTCAGATATATTCCAAGTAGAAAGAGCAAGATATGCTTGCCCTTTTCTTGCTTCAATAGACTATTAAAATTTCCTCTTTTGTTTTTATAGGCATATAGAGGTGCATTTAAAATAGAGTTACCATTAAACAGTGCAGTGTATTGATTTATTTTAGAGACAGTCTCCTTCTGTCACCCAGGCTGGAGTGCAGTGGCATAATCATAGTTCACTGTAGCCTCAAATACTTGGGCTTAAGTTATCCTGTTTCCTCAGCCTCCTGAGTAGCTGAGACTATAGGCGTGCACTGCCAAGTCCAGCTAATTTTTAAAATTTCATTTTGTAAAGACAGAGTCACTATGTTGCCCAGGCTGGTCTCAAAATCTTAGGTTCAAGCACTGGAAATATATAGTATACTTAAAGTAACATTTAAAAATTGATGTTATGGAAACTCCTTTTTTGTTATTTTTTTGAGATGGAATCTCACTCTGTTGCCCATGGCATCAGCCTAGTTTACTCCAATCTCAAAACTCCTGGGTTCAGGCAATCTTCCTGCCTCAATGTCCAGAGTAGCCAGGACTACAGGCATCCACCACACCATGTGGCGAATTTTTTCAGTTTTTAGTAGTGATGGCATCTTGTTCTTGCTTAGACTGATCTCTAACTCCTGAGCTCAAGGGATCCTCCTGCCTTGACCTCCTGGAGTGCTATCTACCCTAAGCAGTAGGTATAGATAAGTATACTTTCTTTAATTGGAGTTTAACTTTTAGTGTGTTCTTTACTATTAAAAGTAATCCCCAGAGCTTTTCTTCTCAAAATGGTAAATGCTTTGAATATGAATATTGATATAGAATGAGGATATTCAGAGAAGCTTTATCAGGATTCATGGGAGTAGAGCCAAGATATCTACAAAGAGTTATATAGGCTGTATTGTATAGATATTTCCTTGATCTTATCCATATATTCATAAGTAATCTTCTGATCTTGGTTTGAGTTTCAATGTGGGGTCCTCTATTACAATGAAGTGTTTCTCACAAATTGTATAAACTTAAAATCTACATTCCAGACTTAAAGTTGAAATACCATACTCTGGTATAAAGAAGAGGTAGTGGCACTTATGTGATCTTTCACATTCAGCAGTGTTTAGCAAAATATTTTAACTACTGGGAAAATAACAGGCATAGTGGGACTTACTACAACAAATTTTTTATATCAGTAGTAACTGGGCAGACTCCACCGGAAAAGCTACTGTGTCTTTTCTGCAGAATAGAGCATGGGAGAAGACAAATGATGGTACTGTCTACCTCACAGGACTGGGAGCAGATTGAATGAGATGAATGATTCCTGTGGAAGTTCTTTGGGGATGCTGAAGATTTATGTGGGTTTAAGGTGGTATTAATTGGTTTTGGCACAGGAAAAGAGTCAATCAGAATATTTGAAGCTCACCCAAGAAAAAGAACAACAAGAATCTTTGGCCCTGGAAGAGTTAGAGTTGCAGAAAAAAGCAATCCTTACAGAGAGTGAAAATAAATTTCGGGACCTTCAGCAAGAAGCAGAGACTTATAGAACTGTAAGTTTAAGTAATATTCAGGTTCCTGTGAATCACTTGCATATGAAAACTATTGTTATCTCTCCAATCAGTATAAAGTTTTCAAAGACGCTTTTGTTTTCCTGGGTTAGAGTTCGGTATACATAACCATCATTTTTAGATAGTGGGCTCTGTGTTTGGTACATGATACTTCTGGTTCTATCTTTAGCTGGCTACATTTTGTTAGCCACTCTGCTTCTGGTTCTACAGCATTTCCACTCCATTGCTTGCTCACCCTTGATCTCTAGGAATTGGCTTTACTTTGTAGGCAGCAGTTGCCCTGGTACCTTCCTGCTTGTATAGCTTTATTTTATGCCATGTACTGAACATAATCCATTCGCTGCTTATATGATAGTTAATTATATCAGTGCCCTGCTTTTGCATTTAAAGTTTTCCTGCATTTTTCCTTATTAAATATAGTCCTGTAATGAACATATTTGTATATATGTCTCAGTGTGTACATCTTTAAGGCTCTCTGGCCTATCCCTTAGCATTGTTTGAAAGGTATGACCTAGTTTGAAAATGGACTGCTGTTATTTAGACATTTTTAATCTTTTTGCTTTGATTTAGACAGTATAATAGTCATACTTTTTACCTATAGTTCTAAGCTGTTTTTTTTTTTATTACCTCCACTTACAGAGGTAATGACATGGTAGAGTGAAATGGGCACTATGAGAACTAGCTCTTCTGCTTGTTAGCTTTGTAAGTTAATTGTACCACAATTTTCTCACTTGTCCTATGAAGAGATTGGATCTATTAATTCCTCAGGACCTTTCCAGCTCTGACATTCATTCTATGGTTTTGCCTTTCTTAACTCTTTTTAAATTCAGAGCCAAGGTTATATATATATATATTTTTTTTTTGAGACTATGTCACCCTCAGTAGAGTGCCTTGGCATCACAGCTGACAGCAACCTCAAATTCTTGGCTAGCTTAAGCGATTCTCTTGTCTCAGCCACTCAAGTAACTGGGACTGTAGGCACTCACCATAAACGCCCAGCTATTTTTTTATTGCAGTTGTTTAGCTAGTCTGGGCAGGGTTTGAACCTGGCACCTTTGGTGTATGTGGCTGGCGCCATATCTACTGTGCGATGGGTGCCGAGCCAAGGTTATATTTAAGATAATAGTTATCTTTGGTAAAATTTATATGGATTTCATCTTTTTGAAGGTAACCCTTTAAATAATTTAGGGATAGAAAAACTAGGTACATTCTTTTAGGTAATAAAATACTATTGTAGGCCTAAAAAAAAAAAATCTCCGTCTTCTTACCAGAAGTATTATCTACTTTATGATTTATTCCTTTTTTGACTGTCTAGTTAGAATATTATTGAAAATATAGGTAGTTGAAAAGGTTACCCAAATAAGTAGAAAGAATCTGGAATTAGAATTGTGTTAAAAGTACAATCTTTACTTTGTTATGTGATTCCCTTACTAATTGAACACAATTTTTTTTTCTAGTATTTGGTATAATACGTAAAGGTATTTATCTAAATTTTCATCTTTAGATGGGTGACAAATATCATGTCTGCATATCACTGCTAATAAATTAAATATGTACTTTAATAAAAATACATCTATTTTTATTAACAGAAAATTCATCTATTTTTATTAACAGAGAATTCTTGAATTGGAAAGTTCTTTGGAGAAAAGCTTAGAAGAAAGCAAGAATCAATCAAAAGATTTAGCTGTTCATTTGGAAGCTGAAAAAAATAAGCACAATAAAGAAATTACAATCATGGTTGAAAAGCACAAGAAAGAATTAGAAAGCCTGCAGCATCAGCAGGAAAGCCTTTGCACTGAGAAACTCCAAGTCTTAAAGCAACAGCATCAGACTGAAATGGAAAAACTTAGAGAAAAGTGTGAGCAAGAAAAAGAAACACTGTTGAAAGACAAAGAGGTTCTCTTTCAGGCCCACATAGAAGAGATGAATGAAAAGACTTTAGAAAAGCTTGATGTGAAGCAAACAGAACTGGAATCATTATCTTCTGAACTGTCAGAAGTGTTAAAAGCTCGTCATAAGCTAGAAGAGGAACTTTCTATTTTAAAGGATGAAACAGACAAAATGAAACAGGAATTAGAGGCCAAGCTGGATGAACAGAAAAATCATCACCAGCAGGAAGTTGACAGTATCACTAAAGAACATGAGGTGTCTATCCAGAGAACCAAGAAGACATTAAAAGACCAGATTAGTCAACTTGAACTTCTCTTGAAGGAAAAAGACAAGCATTTGAAACAGCATCAGGCTGACATAGAAAATTTACAGGCAGATATTAAAAGGTCTGAAGGGGAACTCCAGCAGGCATCTGCTAAGCTGGATCTCGTTCAGTCCTATCAGAATACCACAGATGAGCAAGCCAAAGCATATGAGGAACAGTTGTCCCAGTTGCAGCAGAAGCTGTTGGATTTGGAAACAGAAAGAATTCTTCTTACCAAGCAGATAACTGAAGTTGAAACACAAAAGAAAGATATTTGTATTGAGTTAGATTCTCACAAAATCCAAGTGCAGGACTTAATGCAAAAACTTCAGAACCAGAATAGTGAAATGGAGCAAAAGTTAAAAACTTTAACACAACTCTATGAGTCCCAACTAAAAGATAATAACAAAGAACAGGAACAGATAAAGCAAATCTTGATGGAAAAGGAAAATATAATGTTACAAATGAAAGAAGGGCAAAGCAAAGAAATTGAAATACTCACACAGAAATTGTCAGCCAAAGAGGACAGTATTCATATTTTGCATGAGGAATATGAAACCAAATTTAAAAATCAAGAAAAGAAGATGGAAAAAATTAAGCAGAAATCAAAGGAGATGCAAGAAACGTTCAAGAAGAAATTATTGGATCAGGAAGCCAAACTTAAAAAAGAGCTTGAAAATACTGTTCTAGAGCTTAGTCAGAAAGAAAAACAGTTCAATGCCAAAGTGTTGGAAATGGCACAGGCTAACTCAGCTGGAATCAGTGATGCAGTATCAAGACTGGAAACAAACCAAAAGGAGCAAATAGAAAGTCTTACTGAGGTTCATCAGCGAGAACTCAATGAAGTCGTATCAGTCTGGGAAAAGAAGCTTAATCAGCGAACTGAAGAACTTCAGGGAAAACATGAAATGCAATTACAGGAGAAAGAACAAGAAGTAGCAGAATTGAAGCAAAAGATCCTCATATTTGGGTGCGAAAAAGAAGAGGTGAACAAGGAAATAACACGGCTGAAGGAAGAGGGTGTTAAGCAGGGTACAACGTTAAATGAATTACAGGAACAATTAAACCAGAAGTGTGTTCATATGAATACTCTTGCACAAAATGAAACTAAATTGAAAGTACAGCTTGAAAAGCTGGAGATTGATTTGAATCATTCTCTGAAAGAAAATACTTTTCTTCAAGAGCAGTTAGTTGAACTGAAGATGCTAGCAGAAAAAGATAAGCTTAAGGTTTCTGAATTGACTGACAAGTTGAAAACCACAGATGAAGAACTCCAGAGTTTGAAGTCTTTACTTGAAAGAAATAACAAGAGCCTAGAGGACAAAGGCTTGGAATTCAAAAAACTTTCTGAGGAATTAGCAATTCAGCTAGATATTTGTTGTAAGAAAACTGAAGCCATGCTGGAAGGGAAAGCAAATGAGCTGATTAACAGTAGTAGTAGTAAAGTAAATGCTATTCTCTCTAGGATTTCTCACTGTCAACAACACACAGCTAAAGTGAAGGAGGCACTGTTAATTAAAACTTGCAAAGTTTCTGAATTAGAAGCACAACTTCAGCAACTTACAGAGGAGCAAAATGTGCTAAATACGTCTTTTCAACAGGCTACCCATCAGTTAGAAGAAAAAGAAAATCAAATTAAAAGCATGAAGGCTGATATTGATAGTCTTGTAACAGAAAAAGAAGCTTTACAGAAGGAAGGAGGCAATCAGCAACAGGCTGCTTCTGAAAAAGAGTCTTGTATCACACAGTTGAAGAAAGAGTTATCTGAAAACATTAATGCAGTCACATTGATGAAAGAAGAGCTTAAAGAAAAAAAATCTGAGATTAGCAATCTTAATAAACAACTAACTGATTTGAACACTCAACTTCAAAATAGCATCAGCCTAACTGAAAAAGAAGCAGTCATTTCATCACTAAATAGGCAGTATGATGAACAGAAATGTGAATTGCTGCAGCAGGTACAGGATTTATCTTTGAAAGTCGATACTCTGAATAAAGAGAAAATTTCTGCTCTTGAGGAAGTAGATCACTGGTCCAACAAATTCTCAGAATGGAAGAAGAAAGCACAGCCAAAATTTACACAGTATCAAAACACTATTAAAGAATTGCAAATGCAGCTTGAGTCAAAAACAAAGGAAGAGCTTGAAAAGGATGAGAAGATAAATTCACTGAAGGAAGACCTTGATCAGCAAAATAAAAGATTTGAATGTCTAAAGGGTGAAATGGAAGATAAGAAGAGCAAGATGGAGAAAAAAGAATGTGCCTTAGAGACTGAGTTAAAGACTCAAACAGCAAGAATTGTGGAGTTAGAGGATCATATTACCCAGAGGACAAATGAAATCGAGTCCTTAAATGAAGTTCTTAAAAATTACAATCAACAGAAGGATATTGAACAGAAGGAATTGGTTCAGAAAGTTCAGCATTTTCAAGCATTAGGAGAAGAAAAGGACAACAGAGTTAAAGAAGCTGAAGAAAAAGTTTTAAGACTTGAAAAGCAACTGTCTTCCATAAAAGCTGAGCTTGAGACTAAGAAGAAAGAATTGGAACATGCAAATTCAAGTGTGAAAAGCAAAGAAGAGGAGTTAAAGGCATTGGAAGATAGACTTGAGCTAGAAAGTGCTGCAAAATTAGCAGAACTGAAGAAAAAAGCTGAGCAAAAAATTGCTGCCATTAAGAAGCAGTTGTTATCCCAAATGGAAGAGAAAGAACAACAATATAAAAAAGGTACAGAAAGTCATTTGAACGAGCTAAATACAAAACTGCAGGATAGAGAAAGAGAAGTTCGTATCTTAGAAGAAAAACTTAAATCAGTGGAAAGTTCACCACAGTCAGAAGTATCAGTTGTATCCAGATCGGCAAAAAATGTGGAAGCATGTACTGAGCAAAAAGAAGTAGATTCCCAAAGCTGCGTGCAGAAGGCATGTGAAGAGAAAATCAGTGTTTTGCAAAGAAATTTAACTGAAAAAGAAATGCTTTTGCAGAAGCTAGAACAGGAAAAAGAAGAGTCAATTTCTTCTCATTCAGAAATGCAATGCAAATACCAAGAGCTCTTAATAAAATTAGAACATATTGAACTAAAGCAACATGAGGATCAAATTATGATAGATCATCTTCAAGAAGAACTTGAAGAAAAAAGCAAGAAATACTCCTTGATAGTATCTCAGCATGTAGAAAAAGAGGGAGCTGAAAATAACATAGAGTCAAAGCACAAATTGGAAGATGTGGTTAACAATGTTCAGAAAACTCTCCAGGAGAAAGAACTAAACTGTCAGATCTTGGAGCAAAAGATAAAAGAACTGGATTCCTGCTTAGTAAGAGAGAAGGAAGTACACAGAGTTGAAATGAATGAGCTGACCTCAAAATATGAAAAATTACAGGCTTTACAACAACAGATAGATGGAAAAAATAATCCCACAGAAATTTTGGAAGAAAGTACTGAAGAAAAGTCCAAATCACATGTGGTTCAACACAAATTGCTTGCTAATGTGGAAGCCCAGTCCAATGACCTGGAGTTTAAGTTAACAGAGGCAGAGCGGGAGAAACAGAAACTGGGCAAGGAGATTGCTAGATTGCAGAAAGATCTCCGAATGTTGAGAAAGGAGCATCAGCAAGAATTGGATATACTAAAGAAAGAATGTGAACAAGAAATGGAAGAGAAAATCAAGTAAGTTTTATTTCAGCATGAATACTTTAAAGGTGGTTCTCCTTAATCCTTTTTTGGTGCCTAATGCCATTATTTTAAGTAATTTGGATAAGTTTCACCTACTCAAAGTATTAAACATAAATCTGATAAGCTAAATATAAAAAGAAATAAAAATAATTTGGGCAAAAGGCATTGTTACTCCATGTCTATTTAGAGAGGAAAAACCTTTTTTTTGTATGTAAGATTGTGGTTATAAAGATACATATCCAAGTAATTATATTTTTTTTGTTTTACTACTTTAATAATAGTGTTTTTATTACATAGGTGTGCATGGTGAAAATTTAAAGTGGAAAATAAAAATTACTCAGCTCCTTACAAGTAATCATAGGTTCTATATTCCTGCATAAGTTTTCTGTCCTAGGATGCACATTGTGGGCATGCATGCGCTTTCTCTTCTCTCTCTTAAAAATTTTTTCACACCAGTGAGATCACACTTTATGTTCTGTTTTGAAGACCAGGTAACTCTTTGCAACTTGTTCTTTGTGTGGCACTAGTTAACTCTTGACATTTATGTTACTCAGACAGGAGCAGGAAGATCTTGAATTAAAGCACAATTCCACATTAAAACAGCTGATGAGGGAGTTTAATACACAGCTGGCACAAAAGGAACAAGAACTGGAAATGACCATAAAAGAAACTATCAGTAAGTAAAATTTTTAAATTCAGTAAGGAATAAATCACAATTAGCAGAGACTGTAATTTAAGCCTATTTTTTTGTGTGTATGTAGTAAGTGTTTCAAGTTATTACTCTGGTCTAGGCATGGTGGCTTATACCTATAATCCTAGCACTCTGGGAGGCTGAGGCAGGAGGATTGCTTGAGGTCAAGAGTTTGAGACTGTCTTGGGCAACAAAGAGACCCTGTCTCTACTAAGAATCGAAAATTTAGCCAGGCATGGTGGCATACTTATGTAGTCCCAGCTACTTAGGAGGCTGAGGTAGGAGGATTGCTTGAGCCTAGGATTTTGAGGTTGCAGTGAATTATGATGCAGCCACTGCACTCTACCTTGGGTTATAGAGCGAGACTGTCTCAAGAAAAAAGTTAAGTTATTAAACTGGAGAAGAAATGATCCTTGCCCAAGAATGTTCTCTAATGGGAGCCTATACTGCCTAGCAGTGACTTGCTTTAGAGAGAGGAGGAGCAGGTGAAAGCACCTGAAAACATTAGCTAATTAAGGATACTTTTGCTCAGGAAGAGGGTACAGTTGATCACTGGTGGGCTAGATGTCTCAGTAAGCATTTTGCAATGCTTATATGAAATTATGTTTTATCAAAATTAGTTTGGAGTGAGAGTTCTTAACTGAAATAAGATATGATTGTTATCTCTTGACTAATGTGTTTTCTTGTGTATATATGTCCATTTTTATTTATTAGATAAGGCCCAGGAGGTGGAGGCTGAACTTTTGGAAAGCCATCAAGAAGAGACAAATCAATTACATAAAAAAATTGCAGAGAAAGATGACGATCTAAAAAGAACAGCCAGAAGATACGAAGAAATCCTTGATGTACCTTATTTTCTCTTTCTCTCACTTTTGAAATTTAGCTATAATAGATTTCATGATAGTACTGAAGATTTCCTATTTTTCTAATATGAAGAGCTTTGGAGGGAGCTCAATATTATCCAAATTAGTACTTTTGTACTATATGCAGATTTATAGACTCTAATTGATTTCTACTAGCATTATAGTTTCCTAACCAGATTCTGCTAACCAGGCAGTACAGTGCATTTGCAGTATTAACGCAGCTGTGAGTTACTAAGGTGGGGAATAGATTCTCTTTACCATTTTCCTCACAGATTCTTACTGAATTGTGAGAGAACTAGACTATGAATTGAGTCTAGTGCTTGTATGAAGTCTAAATAATGGGATAGGTGATGTGTGTTTGACTGTGGCTGCTTAACTGAGCTAGTTTCGTTCTGGGTGAGCCAGTTAAATTTATTCCATCCTTATCCAATTTGCTGGGTTTTTATTGGTCTCAAGGGACAAAGGAGATGGGGGACAAAATGGAATGTATTAACCAAATATTTTATATTTAGTAGGTTAGTTCAAAGTACTTATAACTACTAATGCCACATTGTCATTAGGATTATATGCCACTAACACACTGCCCTTAATAAGATAAGCCATGACGATATGCTGTGAAGATAAACTGTGAATGTTAGTGAGTACTTTGGCTCCAAGGACATTTTAAAAAGAAAAATAATGTAAATTATTCTTAGTTGGGTTACAGATTCTGTAGTAACTCCAAGCCTTATTTCACTGTGTGCCAAAAAACATTTGATGATTAAGGATGCATGAATCAGAGCATCGTGCCTCAGCTGACTATGTCAAGAGTAGAAGTCTGAGCCAGGGACAGACTCTAGTAAAAATTATTTTAAATGTGATTGAAATGGCTAAATATTCCAGGATATGACATATACCTATAAATGTCAACTTTTGTAATTCTTAATATTTAAATCCCATGAAAAGATGTAAACAATTTCATATTTTCTTCTTTCCATAAAGTATATATGTGTTATTTTAAAAAATATTATTATGCTCTTGAATGCCTAGAATGTTGGAATGGAAGATACATGAAGATTAGTTTAGTTTAACTTCTGTGATTTGTTAATAGCGGATTTGAACACAGAGTCATTTCATTTTCCAGACTTTCCCGTCTTAGATCATATTCTTATCATTTCTCTATTTGAAGAAGCTGGTGACTTATGTCACCCTTGATTTTCACCTCCTTCCTCCCTACGCATCTCACACATACACATCTACCTGCCTATTTGGACATGAAATCTGCATATGTCTTCAGCAAAACATCCAAGATATAGTGGGCTCTTACTTGTGTAGTTTTCATTTAATCATATTGCTCCTTGTAACTTCACTGTTACTACATGTTACTACTAATGTCTGGGCTGCCATCTTTCATCTGATTGTATTAATGTCTCAGCCAATCCCCTTGCTTCAGTCTTTTCCCTAACATATTCATCTGTCAGAGTTATTTTCTTTCTTGAAAAAAAAAAAGGGAGGGGGTGATATTTTACTTCTCTTAAATCTGTGCAGTGGCTTCCCGTTATCCTGGTGATACCTCCTTCAGTTCAGTCTGTTCCAGACAAACTCAGTCTTAGCTTTTTTCTTCACCATATTTTATCTTTGTTCATGCATTTTTGTGTGCCTAAAATCATTTTCTCAAGTTGGCTTTTACAAGTTTTATATTCAGGAAATTATTTATTATTTTTGTTTATTTACTTAAGTGTCTTGCTTTGTTGCCTGGGCTAGAGTACAGTGATATAATCATAGCTCACTGTACCCTCAACCTCCTGGGCTCAGGCAATCCTCCTACCTCAGCCTACTGAGTAGCAAGGACTATAGGTACATGCTACCATGCCCAGCTAATTTTTAATTTTTTTTGCAGTTTTTGGCCAGGGCTGGGTTTGAACCCACCACCTCTGGCATATGGGGCCAGCGCCCTACTCCTTTGAGCCACAGGCGTCACCCTAATTTTTAATTTTTTTTTTTTTTGAGACAGAGCCTCAAGCTGGCCCCCTGTGTAGAGTGTTATGGCTTCACTGCTCACAGCAACCTCCAACTCCTGGGTTCAAGCAAGTCTCCTGCCTCGGCCTCCCAAGTAGCTGGGACCACAGGCGCCCACCACAACGCCCGGCTATTTTTTGGTTGCAGCCATTGTTGTTTGGCGGTTCTGGGCTGGATTTGAACCCGCCACCTTAGGTGTATGTGGCTGGTGCCTTAGCTGCTTGAGGCACAGGCGCCGAGCCATTTTAAATATTTTTATGGAGACAGGGTCTTGTTATGTTGCTCAGGCTGGTCTTGAACTCCTGGGATCAAATGAGCTTTTTGCTTCAGCTTTCGAAAGTGCTGGGATTACAGCATGTATTCACGAGGCTTAAGGTCAAATAACATTAAGAAGTATACTTGGAGAATGGTGTGCACGTGATGAGAGTTATGCCCATTCCTGTTCTCTGTGTTCTGCCTCCTCTCCTGCTCTCTCCACAGGCAATCCTTAATTAGTCTTATGTAATATTCCAGTGTTTCCTTATGTAAGGAGAAACAAAGATAAAATATATTATTTTTTTCCCTTTCCCACTCAAAAGGTAGCATTTTAGATATATTTTTCTATATCATGGGTTTTTCATCTATTAGTTTTTTTAAAAACCCTTAAGTTAATTGCATCAATGTTCCTTTGATACTCCTCTATATTTGTTACTTATGTAATTTTTGTCAATTACATATAGTTGTATATACTGTAAAAATCTTGTGGGTGGAGATTTTGTTGTTCATCTCCCATCTTGAGAACCTAGCCCGGTATCTGGCACATACTAGACACTTGGTAAACTTGAAGGAGATGACATTTTGTAGGCAGGAAGAATTCATTTGGGAAGAGGACATGGTAACATCTCAAAAGAGGATCTGGGGACGCATACAGCCTGGGGACTCTTACAGCCTAGTCCTCACCTCAGAGCAGTCTCATTGGGAAAGTAGCTACTAAACCTACATTGGATACAAAACAGGTTTCTTTTTAATATTAACAGTGTTTTAGTGATTTGGCTTTGGTATAATAACTGTCTTTGACACATTATCTGCATGGGTATGCATACAGATTCAATTTAACTGGTTTCTCTTAACTACTTCTACTTCAAAGCGACAATAGTTTTTAAGAAAGGAGACCAGAAAGGATAATACAGAACTATTTCTTAAATTAGAAATAACAGATCAGGAATTCTTTTTTTATGGGGCCGGCACCCTACTCCTTTGAGCCACAGGTGCTGCAGATCAAGAATTCTTTTCTAATTCTTAGAGGACTTCCTTTAGATTGATATCTCATAGCTGTTAAAGGAAATGTCAGACATAGTTAATTGTCATATTAAAATCTGGGCCTAATAATAAGTTGCAATAGAGATGATTCCTTCATACAAGGCTAACCCACATTGACCTAGATGGCCACACAAGCAATGCCATGATATTGTAGAATAAAAACAGACTGAGAACCATTATGTTTTTACAACAATTTCTGGCTGATGGTGTGTTAGGGGTAAGGCCAGGTTATTATATTCTGTAGTAGTAGTTACTGAGAACTCTGCTTATGTTGAGAGAAGGATTGGTTCCCCCCCTCCAACCCCGCCAGTTAGTCTTAAGAAAGTTTCATGACAAATAGTATTTAAAATTAGGTTTTCCAAGTGTCCTCTGGTTCATTGCCTTATTTTGTGCTCTGGTGCTTAATAGTCTGTTTTGTTTTTGAGAATGATATTTCTTGTTTTGGGGGAACTTATCTGTTAAAATCAGATATTTATGGCTGGTCTTCCTGTTAAGTCTTCATTTCTCGCAAATACCTGCCTTCATTTCTCAAATCAGATCAATATTCCAATTTTTTTTTTAGCACAGAGGTTATTGCAAGATTTATAAGAGTGATTGCTCTGTATATTAAATTATGATAATTACCAAGACAGATGAAGGGATGTAAGCATTTTACCAGAGTGGTCAAAACCCAAGGAAGGACCATTTGTATGCCATATTTTATAAGTAGGATCACTGGGCTGATGATACATCATATGTTGCTTTTCCTAGTTCATCCTTGTCTATTTTTTGCAAAGTTCAGGGCAAAGGGAGATATTGCATTGGTTACTAACACATCAGATGGTAACTAATTTTTTTTCCAAAAAGATTTTAATTGAACATTTTAACCCAAAGAATTGCCAATATGGGGGAAGGTATATAGATGGGAAGGTATATAGATGGGAATATATAGAAGGTATATATATATAGGTTTGCTGAACTAAGACAAAGGGTCATCTGTCAGTTTATGCAGCCTGTCCAAAGGGGACAAAAACCCAATTCTACAACATCCTGTGTGTAGAATGTCAGAAAATATTAATAAATATTTTCTAGAAATCAAATTCTAATACAGAAAAAGCTGAAGTCTTAAAACATAGGATCTATCTTGTAGTTCCGTCACAATTCTGTTACATACCTAATTGTTACTTAAAGCTGGGGTATAAGAGGAAAAAAACAACTTGATGAGCTTTTTAGGGTAAGAACAAAGAGTGGGGGGTAGGAAAGAGAATATCCTAGGAGCAGCATTTTTCTGAAAAGGGCTTGGAGTTAAAAGTGGACATGAGGGATGTGTGTTCAGAGTACAGTAATGAATTAAAATAAAAACAATAGTGTGTGTCTCAAAAATTTTAAATGTTTATTTCTCCTATAGAAGTATTTTTCTTTATACTATGTTGCCTCCCTACAGTGTCCTTTTGATATGTTTTTTAATGTATTATTATTTTATTTTAAAGGCTCGTGAAGAAGAAATGACTGCAAAAGTAATGGACCTGCAGACTCAACTTGAAGAGCTGCAGAAGAAATATGAGCAAAAGCTACAGCAGGAGGAGAACCCTGGCAATGATCATGTGAGAGGAATTTGAGTTTGCTGCATGTTTCTTGAAAACATTGTCATTCCCTTGATTTGCCATGTATGCTAACACACATGTGTATTTATCTAATTTAATCCTAACAAAAGCCTTTTGAGAGAGATTCGTGTCTCCATTTTATGGCCAGTAAAACTAAAGTTCAAAGAGGTTAAATAAAATGTTCAAGTTCACAGAATAAATGTTGTACTCAGAACATAAACCCAATCTATCAGACTTCAACGCTTAGTGCATCTTGGTCTTTTCTATGGAAAGAATAGCAGAGAAAAGTGAAAAATATAGCTGTAGAGCATAGCTGAAAATGGTTCATAACAAGTATGATATGTTTAGATTTTTAGATTTCGTGCTAAAAAGTAATATAAATTTTATATTTTACTCTGTAATATATCCTTAGTTGCAGTCACATAAAAATGATGTTTTCAGTTTGTACCTTTCTTAAATTTCTATCTTTCTTCTTGGTTACTGGATCAGATACAAATGCAATGGGATGGTTTTGAAAAATTGGACTGTATTCAAAGAGAAGTGGCCCTGCATATCTAGGCATTTAAAAAAATCACAATCATTAAGTAATTAACACTATGAAAGATTGACCATGTTATTCTGTGGCTTCTCATCCCACTATGTACCCTAAAAAGTGCACATCCACATGCTATATGGTGTGCATGAGAAGGCTGTTACTATACTGTTCTACTTCCTAAAATGTTTTTACTCATACAGGATGGCCTTTCCATAGTGTAGTCATGAAGGTAATGGGAAATTGAGTAGACACTGTTCATGACCTTATCTTTGAGAAGATTCAATACAGAATGTCATTCCTAGCTCACAGTTTTTTTAGACAACCAATTACATGGATCACTTTCCCAAAATACCGTGGAGGTTTGCTACACTGTGCCACTTGATAGGTGTATCTCAAATGTAAGCACTGAGAAAGCTGAGCAGACCATTTCTTTTGTTTCTCTGATAGCTCTTTTTTCTTTGTTTTTCTTTTCTCTCTGTTGCCCAGGCTAGAGTATAATGGGTTGATCATAGCTCACTGTGACCCTTAACTCCTAGGCTTGAGTGACTCTTGGGCTCAACCTAAGCCACCTGACGAGTGAGGACAAACCACATCCAGCTTGCTTACCTGCTTGTTTATTCTTTTATTTAATTTTTAATATTTTTTCAGATGGGATCTCACTATATTGCCCAGGCTGATCTTGAACTCTGTGCTCAAACAATTCTCTTGTTCCTGGGATTATAGGCATGAACCACCAGGGTTCAGCCTTTAACAGATACTAAGTTAGTTCTGTTTAGTTTTTTTTTTTGACTATTTGATTATTACTTGACTATACTAGGTACTATTAAATATGACTTCCTATGAGAAAATATATGTATTTCATTAACATGAACTTTTCTCTAGTATTAAAGTAAGTATTAATGTTGCATTTGGTGGCATTTTGAACTGTGTTAGAATGCCATAGAGTATTGAAACATTATGAAGTTAATATTCAGAAGGACTTCTGAGACTTTTTTAACTTGTGTCATAAGAGAAAATATCCTTAATTATTTCTACTCTAAAAAAAAATATTTTTCCCACCCTGAGCCAGAGTGAGACCCTGTCTCTAAAAATAGCTGGGCATTGTGATAGATGCCTGTAGTCCCAGCTACTTGGGCGGCTGAGGCAAGAGGATCATGTGAGGCCAAGAATTTGAGGTTGCTATGAGCTATGACTTCATGGTACTCAACCTAGGGTGAGAAAGTGAGACTCTGTTTCAGAAAAAATTTTTTTTAACTTTTCTGTTATCTTTTTCAGTTTTTATACTGTTCCTCTTGACATCTTTTAGTGCTTCTAGATATCTTAAATTGCACACTACTGTGAGTTTCATGAGAAATAATTTGTGATTATAGCTCAGACTGGTATTCCCAAAAATAGTGCTTTAGAAATTTCCCAAAGGGCTTGTATGCTTTAAGTAGATGTTAGTATATTTGTTTATTTAAAATTATACAAATAATATAAGAACATTTTCTATATACACAAGTATGTAGAATCAAACCGTCTTTGGTAGGTACCTCCCTTCTCAAATGGTAATCATTGTTAGACGTTTAGTGAGAGACCTTTCAGTTTATTTTTTCTGTGTATTTACCTATGCTTGTGTGTATTTGTACTATAATATTTTGTATAACAAAATAGAATATTTCTTTAAAAGCAAATACTGAAAGTTGCCATATCTGGTCTAACCACTCCCTTGAGACTATTAATTCTGATGAATTATTTCCTTGTATTTTTCTATTGCTCTCTCTCTATTTTTTTTTTACCTACAAATTTATTGTATACACTCATTTTCTTTTCTATTTTCAGGTAACAATTATGGAACTACAGGTAAGACTAGTTCTTTGAATTTCACTCAAGGTTGTGCTTTTTAGGAGCATTCTTTTTTATAAGTTAAACTATAAAGAGGCTGTTTTAACAAGGAAAAATTTCCAAGCAGTACAGAAATGTGTCCAGACAATAATGAAGCCCATATACATTTCAGATCTCTTTTTTTTCAGACACAACTAGCACAGAAGACAACTTTAATCAGTGATTCAAAATTGAAAGAGCAAGAGTTCAGAGAACAGGTACAGCCTAATTAGTGCCTTTTCTTTTCTTTCTTTTTTTTTGTGTGTGTGCTTTTTATTTTGAACTAAATTTATGTTAGTATGTATTTGAATATTCATCTGTCTTACACAAGAAATTTCCTATCCAAGTCCAAAGATGCTAAAGTCTATGTCTATAAATTCATGATCACATATATTTAAATAAGAACATTTGCATCCCTTTATTTCTAGTGCTTGGTATTTTGGATGACATTTGTATTTGTATAATTCATAAAGTTCTAAAAAGAAGTTATTTTTTGGTTTTATCAGAGAGAAAATACATTGACATCAGTCTTGGGTACTTTTTCCTTGTGGTTAAATTGTCCTAATTTAATATGATTTCTCCATATTTTATCCATGGACAATATATGTAATTAATTCAATTTAAATAGGACTATGCATATACCTCTTCAGATATGTACAGGTATGCACATACCAGTTTATGTGGTGAGTGATCTTTAGTAAAGTCTTTTTCTAAACTCTGGAGAAATAATGGCTCCAGTCAGCAGATTAAGTTTCAAGATTTCATCTCCAGGGACTTTCTAATTCTTTTGAAATTCATATAGATAAAAATGTTGATATTGTTGAAAATGGATGACAGGTTGGTATATAGGCATTAGTTATACTATACTTTCTTCAATAGGTCTGAAATTTTTCATAGTATTTTTAAAAATTATAGGCTCGGTGCCTGTAGCACAGTGGTTACAGCACCAGCCACCTACACCGAGGGTGGCAGGTTCAAACCCGGCCTGGGCCAGCTAAACAACTGCAACAAAAAAATAGCTGGGCATTGTGGCAGGTGCCTGTAGTCCCTGCTATTTGGGAGGCTGAGGCAAGAGAATCGCTTAAGCCTGAGAGTTTGAGGTTGCTATGAGCTATGATGCTATGATGCTCTACCAAGGGCGACATAGGGGGACTTTGTCTTAAAAAAAAAAAAATTATATAAACAGAGGCACTAAATCCCAATTTCACTTTTTTTTCTGTTTCTCTAGTGGTTCAGTTTTTTAAATCTATTCTCAAGATTACTACTTTAAAATTCTTTTAACATCCTCAAATCTTGAAAACTATTCTAGTGCAACAATTTTTATATTAGGTTATTTTTTATTGCAGCAAGATACACATAAAGGTTATCATTTCAATGAATTTAAAGTACACAGTTCATTGACACTTAGTTCATTTATAATGTTCTGAAACCATTCTCTAGTTCCAGAGTATTTCATTTTCTCAAAAGTAAACCCCTTTACCCAGTAAGCAGTCACTCCTTATTACCTCTAACTCCTAACCCCTGTTGGGCACTAATCTGGATTTGCCGATTCTGAGTGTTCCATACAAATGGAATCATATGTACATGATGTTTTATATCTGGCTTTTTCCATTTAACTTAATGTTTTCAAGATTCATCCATGTTGTAGCATATATCAATATTGACTTTATTGTTTTTTATGGCCGAATAATATCCCATTGTATGGATATATTGCAGTTTGTCCATTCATCAATTGATAGACATTTGGATTGTTTCCATCTTTTGTCTATAACAAGCAGTTCTGCTAGGAACATTTATGTGCAAATTTTTGTCCAAACACATATTTCTAGTAATTTTGTGTATACCTAGGAGTGAAATTGCTGAATCATTTGACAATGTTATATTTAGCTTTTTGACAAATTGTCAAATTGCTTTCCATAATGGCTGTACCATTTTTCATTACCATTAACAAAGTATGAGGACTTCAGTGTCTCCCTGTCATCTCCAACAAGTTTTTGATTATTGCCATCCTAGTCAGTATGAAGTGGTATCTTGTTGTTGTAATTTGCGTTTCTGTAATGACCAATGATGTTGGGCATCTTTTTTATCTGCTTGTTGACTCTTTGGAACAATATCTATTCAAGTTCTTTAAATATTTGTTAGTTGCATTTTTTTTTGTTGTTTAGGTATAAGTGCTCTTTATATATTCTGGATACAAATTTCTTACCAGATATATGATTTGCATATATTTTCTACCATTGTGTAGGTTGTCTTCACTTTCTTAATAGTGTTGTTTGATGCACAGTTTGAAATGATAGTAAAATCTAATTTATATATTTTGTGTGTGTGTTGTCTATGCTTTAGGTATTATGTCTAAAAAACTGTTTTGATTTTATTTATTTGATTAAGTTCTGTAGTTAGCATCAAAAAATCTAATGGTTTTTCTTCTCACACATGGTTTCCACATGAGTCTTATGGTTTGAATATTTGTTATTTTTAGATTCACAATTTAGAAGACCGTTTGAAGAAATATGAAAAGAATGTATACGCAACAACTGTGGGGACACCTTACAAAGGTAAGAATGATTTCTCATATTATTCATGGTTGTCTCATATTGTTAGATTTATGGGTGATTTTTATTTTTGCCTTTGCTAATCCATTTTTTCCTCATTTTAAAATTATTTTTAATTGGCAAATAATTATATAATTATATAAATTATAAATTATATAAATATAAATAAATTGTGTATAATATGGTTTAAAATATATATTCATTGCAGAATGGATAAATTGAGCTAACAGTGCATTACCATTAGATACCACTTTTTTGTGGTAAGAACACTTAAATCTTTTAGTGAGTTTCAGGAATACCATACTTTGTTTTTAATTAAAACCTCCATATTGTATAATAGATCTCTTGAACATATTCCTATCTGACATTTCATATCCTTTGAAAAAACATTTCCCCACCCACCAGTCTTATAGCTACCATTCTGCTCTTCTGCTATGAGTTCAGCATTTTTAGATTCCACATGTAAGTGAGATCTTGCAGTATTTGCCTCTCTGTGCCTGCCTTATTTCAGTTAACATAATCTCTTCTCATTTCATCCATTTTGTCCCAAATGACAGGATTTTCTCCTTTTTAAAGGCTGAATAGTATTCCACAGTGGCTAATGTGTATTCTTTGTAGTGAATACAGAGGGTGTCCATAAAGTTCACGTGCAATAAACTATTTTAAATTGCACATGAACTTTATGGACACTCTGTATTTTACCTTTGTTATTTTATCAGCTAATTTTAAGGAAGCTAATTTTATAGTACTCTAAAATAAAACTTTGTGCACATTTGTTGTTCTAAAAAAACAATGTTGCAGTATATAAGTGCTCAGCAATGCTTAGAGAATTGTATTGATTCTTTTGGTTTGTTTCTATTTAGTTTCATACATAATTTTCTTTTTTTCCTATAATCCTTGCATCCCTTTGTGTTTTTCCAAGGGTATGACGGCTATATTACAGTGTAGGTAGTTCCCTTAAAAAGATTTGTTTTTAATGTTTTGTGGGTTTGGCTTTTCAGAAATGCTATCATACTTTATGTATCCTACATAACTTTTTTTGGTACTGACATGATTTTGAGATTCATTCTAATATGTAAAGTTATAATTTGACCATTTCAATGCTGGATTTAATAATATGTTATATCTTTATACCATGCTTTACTTATTCTCCTTTTGGTGAACATTTCAGTTGTTACAATTTTGCTTTTAAAAAACGGTGTAACTGGAAACATTGACTCATGGTGTGTAGCATTTTTCTAGGTGGTAGTGCTAGGAATTTCTTTTCTTTTTTTTTTTTGAGACAGAGCCTCAAGCTGTCCCCCTGGGTAGAGTGCCGTGGCATTACAGCTCACAGCAACCTCCAACTCCTGGGCTCAAGCGAGTCTCTTGCCTCCGCCTCCCAAGTAGCTGGGACCA
>CAUYTI010082708.1:0-13066 GCA_963575145.1 Galago senegalensis
TTTGGGTTTGGGAGGAGAATGTAGATTCACAGCAGTAAGTGGTTGGAAAGCAAGAAAGCATTTCTCAGGCATGTTGCTGAAGGCAGGGGTACTCCACTACATTTTTACTACTTCAGTTGGATCTTTCCCAGCATCAAACAATGACTTTAAAATGTCACTTCCTGAGAACTCCGTTGATTCCTTCTGTAGTTCTTTAGGTGCCTTAGTAATACCAACCAGGTGAGTATGAAATGCTAGCTTGAGTGTGATGTTACGATTTTCCCAGTCCGGGAGCCTTTCACTGTAACCCAGTTAACAGGCCTAATACAGCTGGGTGTTCTTCAGATGACTCCTGTATGTCATCCTGCTCCTCAGTGACCTTTGCTAACTGGAGGAAATGCTCATCTCAAATTTCCTTGTGAAGAAAAGTTTTGAAAAAAGAACTGTTTTTGAAACCCTTGGGTTTTTTGCCGCACTATTGTATACAAGGCCTGAGGAGTTGGTGAGTTTGCTGCTGTGCACCTACGTTGGCAGTGCTGTGCACACAGCTCCGTGAGGGCCGTGGCCCTGGAGTGTCAGCACCTCGGCTGTGTTCGTGTGGAGCTGTGGTGGTGGTGTGCTGAGTGGCGTTCGTAATTGTTGTGTGTGTTTTGTGTGCTGTCTTGAGAATGTCGGAGCTCAAATTAGAGCAACAAACAAACATTAAATTTCTTGTTATGCGTGGCAAGAGTGGAAGTGAAATGAGGAAGTTTATGGGGATCATGCCGTGAAGAAAACAGCAGTGTAGAGATGAATTAAACGTGTCTGGAGGGGAGAGAACGTGTCACTGATGGAGAGCGGGCAGGGCGACTAGTAGCAAGCATTTTGTCATTTGTTTGACAAAAACATTGCAAAAATTTGTTAAATTGTGAGTTAGAATCACAGCTGACTATGAGAAGCACAGCAGACCGAGTAAACATTGCTGAGAAACATGAAGATCTTAACTGAAAATCTTGGCATGAGAAAGGTGTGTGCAAAAATGATCCCAAAGGATCCAAAGCAAAGGAATGCTGAAGTCTGCCAAGACCCGTTGGAGAGGCAGGACGATGGCTTGGGCTGTGTTCTCACTGGGATGAAGCCCAGCTGCACCAACGCGGCCCTGAAACTGCCTGTCAAGGTGCAGAGCAGCAGTTGCCAGTTCTCCATGACTAAAAAGTCCGTCAGCTCAAATCAAGAGTTAACGCCACATTGCTGCCCTTTTTTGGTATCAGAGTGATTATTTGTTATGAATTTGTACGAGCTGGAAAGGTAACCATGTTTACTATTTGGAAGTGCTGAAAAGGCTGTGTGAACAGTGAGAGGAAATCGCACCAGCCACTCAGGGCTCTTGCATCACGATGAGGTACCTGCTCACACAGCACTGGCTGTCAGGGAGTTTTTATTTTTTTAAATTTAATTTAATTTTTATTTTAGGTTTATATGTGGGTACATGCCATTAAGTTACATTATTTGTGTTTGTAAGGTAAAGTCCAAAGTCTGAGTTGTAGTTGAGTCTTTCACCAAGGAAGCACGCATTGTCCTGGTGGGGGGGGTTATATTACGCCCTCTCCCCTCTTTATGAACTTAATTGAGTTTTTCTCTCATGTGGGTCTGTAGTTATTAATCTGCTTTTCAACTTAGTATTCAGTACTTTGGGTACTTGCTTTTCCATGTTTTTTTTTTTTTTATTAAATCATAGCTGTGTACATTAATGCAATTGGGGTACAATGTACTGGTTTTATCTACAATTTGAAATACTTCCATGAAACTGGTTAACAAAGCCTTCACTGCATTTTCTTCGTTATTATGTTAAGACATTTATATTCTACACTTAGTAGATTTAACATGTACCCTTATAAAATGCACCAGAGGTGTGGTCCCACCAATTACCCTCCCACCACCAATGCTGTAGTTGGGTTATAGCTTTCATATGGAAGTATGGGTGTTTATAAATTGGTTTCATAGTAGGGCTGAATACATTGGCAACTTTTTCTTCTGGTCTTGAGATACTTTGCTAAGAAGAATATGTTCCAGCTCCATCCATGTAAACATGCAAGAGGTAAAGTCTCCATCTTTTTTAAGGCTGCATAATATTCCATGGTGTACATATACCACAATTTATTAATCCATTCATGGGTCGATGGATACTTGGGCTTCTTCCATGACTTAGCAATTATGAATTGGACTGCAGTAAACATTCTTATGCAAATATCTTTGTTATAAAGTGATTTTTGGTCTTCTGGATATATACCTAATAGAGGAATTGAAGGATCGAATGGCAGGTCTATTTTTAGATCCCTAAGTGATCTCCAAACATCTTTCCAAAAGGGATGTATTAGTTTGCATTCCCACCACCAGGGCAGTGCTTTTACATTTTTGAGATACTTATGAGAATATCTCCATCTCTTATGGCTGAATAAGTACCTCATGGTGTACCTATATCAGAGTTTGGTAACCCATTCGTGAGCTTATGGGCACTTGGGTTGTTTTCACATCTTTGCAATTGTGAATTGGAGTGCTATGAATGTTCTGGTGCAAATATCCTTATGGTAAAATGATTTTTTTTCCTATGGGTAGATGCCTAGTAATGGGATTGCAGGATCAAATGGGAGGCCCATTTTTAGCTCTTTGGGGGTTCCCTTTACTTCTTTCCAAAGAGGCTATGTTAGTTTGCAGTCCCACCAGCAGTGTAGAGTGTTCCCTTCTCTCCACACCCACACCAGCATCTGCAGCTTTGGGACTCTGTGATGTGGGCCCTTCTCACCAGGGTTAGGTGACATCTCAGGGTGGTTTTAATATGCATTTCTCTGATGATTAATAACAGGCATTTTTTCATGTGTATAAGAGAGTTTTTAGCCAGTAGACAAATAACTGTGTTGGAACACCTTCCCAACTCACTTGATCTGGCCCCCAATGACTTTTTTCTTTACTCAAAGATAAGGGAAATACTGAAAGGAAGGCATTTTGATGACATTCAGGACATCAGGGTAATATGATGATAGCTCTGATGGCCATTCCAGAAAAAGAGTTCCAAAATTGCTTTGAATGGTGATCTAGGTGCTGGCATCAGTGCACAGCTTCCGAAGGGGAGCACTTCTAAGGTGGCCGTAGTGATATTCAGCAACGAGGTGCCTTGTACTTTTTCTAGAAGGAGTTCATGGACTTAATTGCCAGACCCTCATATAACAGCACTCCCCAGTCTTTTTGGCAGCACGGGCCAGTTTCATGGAAAACAGTTTTTTCACAGATGGGCAGGGTGGGGGGAATCTAATGGGAGGCAGAGCTCAGGACTGAGGCAGGTGATGGGGAGAAGCTGAGCCCAGACGAAGCTTCCCTGTCCCGCCACCCACCTCCTACTGTGTAGCCAGCTTCCTGCCAGACCACGTCTGTGGCCTGGGAGCGTGGAGACTGCAGATTTATGGACTTAGTTTTACCTTGTGGAGAAGTTTTCACATCATTTTGATTTGACATGATACCTCCCAGAAATATTGCATTCCTATTTAAATATTCTTTCAGTAATTCACATTGCTGATTCTGTTCTTTATAAAGTTTAATTCTCTGTTCTCGCTTGGGTAAAATTTTGACTGAAGTGCACTTCAGAATGATACAGCAAACCCATACTGAATACCTCTGTATTTAACATGTTGTAAAACTGGTGGTGCCTGTTGTCTTTGCACAGATAGAGTTAATAGTACCTATAACTTGTTGCCAAGTGTCGCTTACAACAGTAGCTTTAGCACAGAGATTTTGCTGATGCAAGATAATGAATGGGTAAAAAGAAATGAGAACATCCGGATTGGTTAATACTTTCTTATCTGGGCAGTGAACCCTGCATGTTTTCCTGCCATGGAAGGTGCACCACCTGCACATACACTCAGGAAATTCACCAAATTCAGTCCAGTTTCACAACACTTACCTTGAGAGTTGTTGAGGATATCTATTCCCTGTGCTCGAACTCTTCATTGTGAAGAAAATCTTCTGAAGTATAAAACCTACATCAAGTCAATAGTATCAGTTGATTCATCCACAGCAATTGAACAGAGTAATTTTCCTTTTGAAGTAGTGTATGAGTTGTTCTGTTAAGTTACAGGCTAATTCATGCTGCTGATGAGTCATGATTCTCCTCGAAAGCGGTAGTTGTTTGTACTTTGAAACATTATCGGGTCTAAGCACCGTACAACTTCGACAATGCGTGCTTGCACAATTTTTACATCACCGAGCGGCTTCCCTTTTTTCCTGAGCGTATAAACTGCTTTATGAGTCGCATTATTTCCAGGTCTCACTGCTGCCTGAAGGAATTGCCTTTGTTTTTGCTTTGCCTTTTTTCTTTTTTAGACACAGTCTGTTGCTCTGGGTAGAGGTAGAGTGCCGCAGCGTCACAGCTCACAGCAACCGCAAACTCTTGGGCTTGAGCAGTCCTCTCGGCTTAGCCTCCCAAGTAGCTGGGACTATAGGTGCCTGCCACAACATCTGGCTAGTTTTCCTATTTTTAGTAGAGACAGTATCTCACTCTTGCTCTGGCTGATCTTGAACTCCTGAACTCAAGGGATCTTCCCACCTCAGTCTCCCAGAGTGCTGGGATCACAGGCAAGAGGCATCACACCTGGCTTGCTTTGCCTTTTTTAATTTCTGCAACACAACTTTTCATGTCTCTCCCCCTAGTTTAAAATACTGTGGTCCTTGTGAGTGTGATGATGCTGAATTTCTCTAATGTTAGTATTGCAGTATCACAAAGCAAGCAAATCATCTTATCTTTAGCAGAAACAAAACAATATTGCAATTCCCAACTCTCATTGAAAATCTATTTTTGGGTGGCACCTGTGGCTCAAGGAATAAGGTGTTGGCTCCATATGCCTGGGGTGGTAAGTTCAAGCTCAGCCCCAGCCAAAACTGCAAAAAAAAAAAAAAAATCTATTTTCCTCCCTCTGTGTTCTCTTGGTCTTTTTTGATGTGATGGGCTGTTAAGGAGACAGAATTAAAAAATACTGTTGAGCTGTGCAACTATTTGCAAATTCCACTTCAAACAGAAACACAAGGCACACCATTGCTGAAGGCTGATAACAGACCAGTGTACTCAACCCCACAGACTCACACCCAGCCTCTTGCAGTAGTGGTGCCCCTCCAGAGGGTGAGGAGGAACCATGAACCTGGCAGCTGTTGATGTAGCCCCTAGGCCTTACTAGTGTTCTAACTAACTGTGCCAGTCAACCTGGGAGGATTATTTTGTTGAAATTTATTTTATTCTTTGGTACTTTAAATATGTTCATTTTAAAAATAAAATAAAAATATAAAAGACAAACAAAAACATATTAATAAAAATAAGAGGATTTGTTCTGTAAAATTTGGATTTGGTCACAAGGCTGCCCTTAGGACCAGGAAGCTACTTGTGGCCTTGAGGCTGCAGGTTCCCCACCCCTGGTCTGGACGTGTCCATTCCTCAGCTGGTGCATGTCTGGCTGTTACAAACAGTGCTGCTGTTTACATTTTTGTGTGAGCGTGTGTTTTTGCGTGGATCCGTACTTAGCTGTGTAGCTGCTGGGCCCAAAGGACCGTCAGAGGAGCCTCAGCCTGCTTCCCCGGGGCTGCCTGTGGCTCCACGGTTCCACCGTCGGCCTGTGGGGATCCGCTTTCTCCACACCCACCACACACTTGCATTGTTCCTCCTTTTGACACGGCCGTCCTGGTGGACATGAAGTGGTTTTGACTTGTGTTTCTCTGTAACTAATGGTGTGGAGTGTTTCTGTGTGCTTGAGAGGTATTTGTGTGCCTAGTTTGAAGAAGTGCTCATTCAAATCAGCTTTCAATGTCTTTTTTAACTGTTGTAAGAGTTTTTTATATACTGTGGATACTGGACTCTTATTAGATACATGATTTACAAGTATTTCCCTTCATTCTGTGTTGAGTCTTTTCTGACATTCTCCACTGAAGAACAAGTGAAGGCTGATCTGTTTTTTGTTCAACTGCTTATGTTTCATATTATGCTGAGAAACCATTTTCTAATCCAAGGTCATAAAGGTTCACCCTGTTTTTTTCTTGTAAGCCTTTTATAGTTCTCTCTTTTATTTTGTAGGTCTTTGGATCATATCGTAGAACCTCCATAGCTGGCCACCTCCCTAAGTTGCCCTAATTCTCATTGACCAGACGTGCACCACATGCGTTTACCAGCACAGGAGGTCTGGTTCCTCATGGGGACCACCTCCAATGTTACCCAGTTTGTTACAGTACCCTGGGTGGTCACCTTTCAGAGGTTCTACTGTATTTTGAATTAATTTTTATACATGGTATGAGGTCCTTGGCACCTCGATGGCAATTAGTTGACTGTAAATATATAGATTTATTTCTGGACCCTTGGTTCTGTTTCACTGAACCATGTGTGCAGCCTTCTGCCTGGTCAGTGTCTGCCTGTCACCGGATTCACTCCCTGAACTGAGTCTGTCGTGGAAAGGGCAGACGTCCAAGTTAGGCTGTGTAGGGCCCCTTACTGAGTGCTGTGAGCCTGGACTGTCACCTTGAGAAAGCTCTGGTTTGTCCGTGGGGACTCTGGGCAGAGAGAGGGGCAGCTGGCCCAATGCTCATCCTCCTGGTGAGAGGTAGTGACCTCACTGTCACAGGAGGAAGGGGAGGAGTCTCAGTGTGAGGGCGCCACTTTGGAGGTGTGCCATGGCCGCTGGCCTCCCTGTGGCCTCCAGGAGTCCTGCCAGGGTCTTGCACAGTGTGCTTTGGGTTGGGGCCTAGGGGAGACCTGACTAGGAGTTTCGGATCTTGAGCTGATGTGAAACATGTGCCAGGAAGCTGGGGGTACGTGAGTCTTACCTCGAGAGCGTGCACCAGCCCTGCGGCTGGCTTTCACACCCCAGAAGGCCCTGGTGTCCATGGCCCAGTTCCTGGATCTGCGGGATCCAAACTCCCTAGGACACTTCCTCTCCTGATTGGGCCAGGCCCTGCCCCCACCAGCTGTCCCTGTGTTCCCTCCTTCTCCTGACAAGTGGCCAGACCACGGTTCCCATTGGCTTCTTTTCTCTCTCCTTTTACTGCCTGGGAGATCTGTGTCTCTTTCTCCAACAAGGCTGGTCTCCAAGCACCGGCCGGGCTGTTTGCACCCTCCCTCCCGAGGGTCATGGCGTGTTCACATCTGACCTTTTGGTCCAGTGACTCTGCTGCACATGGGGTCCCATCTGCTCACTTAGGCAGCAGCACAGAGCGTATGTGACTGAAGACTGAACCCAAGTCCTCAGCAGAGCTCTTTAACAGCTCACGTCCAGACCCTTGCTTTCCTGGGGCCTTGATCTGCCTTGAGGGCTGTGCCCGGCATAGGACCATAGGAATGGTCTGTGGGCCACTGTCCACAAGCCACTGGTGTTCCTCATGCCTGGACTGTGGAGCCCACTTGAGCGAGGTGTGTGGCTCCCAGCTCCCACCCAGGCCCCTGTGTGGCCTGAGTCCTCTTTTGTCCCTGAGCACAGTGAGATGTATGCTGCATTCTGGGCCCACTCTTGGCTCCCTGAGGCCCTCAGCACCATGGCTATGACCTGGTGTCTGGGTCTCTTTGTCACCCAGTCTATCCACTATTCAGTGGAAGCTCTGTGTGGCCAGGGACAGCTGTGCCCTGTCTGCCTCACAGGTCCCTGGCACCAGGAGGCTCAGATGCATCCTAGGTTCAGGAGCATGTGGTGAAATTCACTTGGATGTGGGACTGTCCCCCATGACACTTGTCCTAGCCATGTCCTAGGTGAGGGCGATGATGTGTCTCTGAGCTGGCAGGTGGCAGATCCAGAACCCCGACTGTGTGGCTTGGTCCTGATGCCATCATGTAGAGGAAGTAGACAGGACACTGAGGCTTGACCTGGACAGCCAGTGTAGGACCTTTCTGAGGTGCCTGAAAGGAGGAAGTTTCCGGCAGACAGCATAGGATGCCACTGGCACCTCTGCCCTCCACTCTCTCCTTCCCACTCTTCACAACCTGCGTTCAGCTTATGAGTCCATGAAACGTCAACAGAGGGGACCCTGCACAGGGGGTCCACAGAGAGGGGTCTGGGGGGGGTCTGAAGAAGGTGCTTACAGAAGGGACCCTGCATAGGGGGGTCCAAAGACAGGGCCTGCAGAGGGGGCTCTGCATAGGGGGGTCCAAAGAGGGGGCCTGCAGAGGGCAGCCCACAGAGGGGAGTCTGCAGAGGGTGGCCAGCGTGGGGGGGGGCTCTTTTTGTGGTTCTCAGGGAGCTTCATTTCTGCCTGACACACGCAGGCCTTACTCTACCCCTCTGCTCCCTCCACTCAGTCTGGGCTCTCCCTGGAGACCAGGTGGAACCTTCTGGAAAGTGTTCAAAAGTGCAACAGGACTGACCACGTGCCATCCCACAGGTTGGTTTGTGTGTCTGTGATGCGGCTGACACTGACTGGGCCACACGTGGGCATGGTGATGGACCCCAACCTTGCTGAGCAGCTCCTGGGGTCACAGGGCAGAAGCAGAGCAAAGAGGCAGCTATGAGCCAGGGCTGAGGGGGCTGCTGGGAGGGGGTGGCCAGGGAGAAGCAGTGCCACCGCCAGGCAGAGGGCACAGGAGCGAGGAGGAGGCAGTGGGCAGGTGGGAGAACCTGTGGGGACAGCTCTTTCTGCTTGTCAGTGGGTGGGGCAGGTGGGAGGGCCTGTGGGGACAGCTTTCTGCTTGTTAGTGGGTGGGGCAGGTAGGAGGGTGCTCGCAGGAGCTGGCAGGTTTGGTGTGGATGGTGAGGCCCACTGGGGCAGCTGCAGGCTGACTGCCCCTGCTCACGCCCTTCAGTGGGGGAAGGGACTTCTGAAAGGCAGCATCTTGGCCTGTCTGGACCCAGTTGGGCCCTGGGCCTCACCAAGGCACTGTCCCTGTGGCCAGAGGGAGGGGCACATGACAGCGGTGTCCCTGTCTCTGAGGGCTGTGCTCCAGCTGCCTAGGGCGCGTGGTCCTTCCTTCCCCACAAGATGCCATGGGAAGGGCTGTGGCTGCAGACGACCACTAGGCCATTTCTGGAGGCCTGTTTTGATCACATGACTCTCTTTGTGGTGTATGTGTACACCTTCTAACGTTCACCAGACTCACACGGCTCTGGGGCAGAAGAGGAGGTTGGTGACAGTGGTAAGAGCCTGAATTTGGGAGTCTGCAAGACTAGAAACCGACTGTTGTCTTGTTCGGAATAGAGGCTGTGCAGCCAGCCCTGGTGGGGCCACACCTGGCACTGTAGAGCTGGCCCAGGGTTGCACCCTCACAGCCCACAGGGGCTGGTTCTGGCTCTGCCAAGGGTCTCAATCTGTTAAGGATGCTGAGTCACTGGGACAGAGCCCCCTGTCTTGTGGGCTGAATGGCTGTCTGTGTGCTGGGTGCTGCCCCAGCCTTCTCTGTAGTGACCAGGTGTCTTAGATGTCAGTGTCAGTTGGTCAGTCAGGGAAAGTAAGCGGGGCATGGTCCCCCTTGGGAGTGTTATAAACGCTGCAGGCCACCTCTGGTGCATTTTAGTAAGTAAATGAGGAATGTACACTAGGTAGGAGAAGTAACAAAGTATCAGGTGTACTTTGTAACAAAGTAACAAAGTATATTTGAAGCACTTACAATTACTGGTTCCTATACTGAATAACTTTAAAACCAAAAGGAATTCCATTCTCAGGAAAAGCAAAGTGCTGGTGGGTGTCCCACAGAAAAATTAAACCAGAAAAAGAAAAGAAAGAAAGGAAAACAAGCCCCCAATTTTCTCCCAGCACATGTTGGTGTGTTGGTTGTATGGATCTTTATGTGACTGCTGGTCAGACACACTCACTGTGGGGTCTTAATGACACGTGTTTATCACTGCCTTAGTGCTTTGCTGTCTGGAGTTTTATCCTTTCCTGGAGTGGCCCTGTGTCCACTCTGTACTGACCCTGTCCCACTGGTGGCTGGATCAGGACAGTGGAGGAAGGAGCGATGGTGTCTTGGTTCATAATTGGACCAGGAGCCCCACAGGGGTAGGATCTGCAGCCTTCTGATTTCAACATTGCTCTTTTTTAAGTGCCAAAGGAGGCAAGAAAAGCTTCATCTTTCTCAGCTGCACCCCTTTTAACAAAAGCATCTGTTCTGTAAAATTTGAATTTAGTCAAAAGTCTGAACTTAAAGAGTGGGAAGACCACAGTTCCCTTAAGGCTGTGGGTTCCCTACCTGACACTTGTCAATGCTGAGGATGGTTGTGCCTGGGCCTGGCTGGTGTGGAGGCGCGCGGCTAGTGCTGCGGGTGGTCAGCTGCAGCCTCCTTGTGCTACTTGTCTTTTCTTCCTGCATGTTGCCAGCTCTGGTGTCTGCTGCAGCCACCATCTGTAGTGGGAGACAGCTGAGCGGGAGGTGATTTGTCCCAGGGTGTTTTACTGATATAGAGGAGCAGGGCTTCCTCCCCTCCTGCTTTGGGGACTGTGTTCTGAGGAGTGGTTCCACCTGTCATGGTGTCACCTGTCATGTTCCCACCTGTTGTTGTCCCACCTGTCGTGGTCCCACCTCTTGTGGTCCCACCTGTCGTGGTCTCACCTGTCATGGTCTCACCTGTCGTGGTCCCACCTCTTGTGGTCCCACCTGTCGTGGTCCCACCTGTTGTGGTCCCACCTCTCGTGGTCCCACCTGTTGTGGTCCCACCTGTCATGGTTCCCTGCTCCATTCTCATGCTTCTCAGTCGAAGACTATGAAAACTGTGCTCATAATTGAGAGTCACTCCTAACAGGACTGGTGTTATTTGGGATGGAAGTATGTCTATCAAGAGATAAAAATACACAGACACCCCTAGAGAGGAGTAGGGTGGGGAGAAGAAGGGTGCCCCAGACACTGCCAGAGGCTGCTGAGCCCCGCAGGGCCCCGTAGGAACTCCTGGACATGGGTGTGATGTTCTGTGGGTTGTTTATTCATGCAGCAAAGGTCTCCTGAGCACCTGCTGTGTGCCCACCTTGCTGGCTACAGAGACACTGCCTGGGACTCCCGGCTGTGTGAGGGGAGGTGGCTCAGATGTCGCCGTCCCCGCCACTCAGCCCTACTCAGCCCACCGGTGCCCATGGCGGCCTTGAGCACAGCTTCTGCACCAGGAGAGACTTTGAGGTGTCACTGCGTATTGTATTTAGCCAAGTGGTACATACATGAAGAGCTGTTTTAATTCTAAACCCAAAAACCTTAAAGAAAAAGCTGAAGACTACTCTGAAGTACTTGAGACTGGCTGTAGCCCCATGGCACGTGGCGTGGTTGGAGCACAGGCATGAGGAGTCTGGGCTGGAACGTAGAGCAGATGAGGCTGGGGCATTATCCGAAGCCAGCACAGTAGCATTTCTGCGTGAGGCCAGTGTGTGTGGCCGCTGTCTCCTGATTTTGAGTCTCTTTGGATTTGGGCTTCTGCATAGGGGTGACTTGAGTGGGGTCTTACAGGATAGGAGACGGCTGTGTTTGATCTTGTGACCTGAGCTCATGAGTCCTCGAGGGCACCGTGGCCCTGTGGTGCTGCACAGTGATATGTTGGAGCATTCTCTGGGAGGGACTCTGGCCTGGCTGCTGTCGCCACTGTCCTTAGCACTCTCCAAGGAAACCTGCCAAATTCAAACTGTCTTAAGACATTAATCTGGTCAGTTATGTTCAAATAATTTTGAAAAAGTCAGTGAAATGGATAATTTTTCTGCAAATTGTACATAATCAAATTGACTTTAGAAGCGAGAGAAAAGCCAAATTGGCCACTGATTAGGAGAAAAAACTGATGAGCTTATCAAAGCCACTGCCCCCTAAAGCTCCAGGCATAGATGCTTTCAAGAGTGGATTATGCCAAACTGTTAGGAACATCCGGCTTCAGTTCTGTTTAAACCATCCTAGCTTAAGAGAACACAGGCAAACTTAGGACACCAGGGTCCTACCCAGGAGCACACTGTGTAGACATGACAGAGCAGTTTCCTCAGTGTCAGTGAGACCATCTCAACAGCTCAGCAGGCAAAATAGGACCCCGTGTAAGTTCAGTGGTGTGTAAGAACCCCGAATGTATGAGTACTGGAAACGTAGGGATAACAGGCTCATATTCAGAAAGGTTGGTAATAATGCCTTTTTTTGTTGTTGTTGCAGTTTGGCTGAGGCCAGGTTTGAACCTACTGCCCTTGGTATATGGGGCCAGTGCCCTACTCACTGAGCCACAGGTGCCACTGTGGTTGGTAATAATATGATTTTGTGTTTTCATGATAAGTTAATTGTTCATCACTGGAAAAAAGTTTATAAACTTAGTTATCTCTGTAGGTGCTGAAAATGTATTTGATAAAATTCAACATTTCATGTTTAAAAATGATGATGACAGTTGTTTGTTTGTTTTTTAAGAGATGGAGTCTGGCTCTGTCACCAGGCTGGAGCTCACTGCAGCCCTGAACTCCTGAGCTCAAGAGGTCCTCCTGCCTCAGCTTCTGAGCAGCTGGGAGTACAGGTGTGCACCATGACACCTGGCTAATTTTTAGATTCTTTTTGTAGAGGTAGGATCTTGCTGTGTTGTCCAGCTGGTCTAAAACTCCTAGCCTTTAGTGATCCTCGTGCCTTGGCCTTCCAAAGTGCTGGATTACAGGCCTGAGCCACTGGGCCCAATCCCAAATGATTATTCTTAATAAAATTGAAACATGTAGCTATTTCTGTAGTATGTGCCCTTGAAACATGGGAACAAAAGATTTCCACTGGAGTCAGGGACAAGACAAAAATGTTCTGTATAAATATGTTTTGCTTCATTAGTTCCAGGAGCTCTGACTCTGTATAGTGCAATTAGCAATTAAAAAGAGGCAGGGTGAGTGCTGAGCTCTGGAGTGAAGAGACGCTATTTGCAAGTAGGATTATGTATCTGGAAAGTGCAAAGGAATCTACTGGAAACATACAATACACAGTAAAAGAATTTGATAGGATTCTGGGAAGATGGCCGACTGGTAGCAACCCTGGTCAGAGGCCCCTGAGCAAAGGAAGAAAAACTGGTTGGAATCAGAATCTATGAAGCCAAAGACGGGGAGCTGAGCCCAGAAAGAAGTTCGGCAAGCTATAAATCCAAGGAAGATCACTTAAGAACATAAAATACAGGTACAAATCGGGCCC
>CAUYTI010082710.1:0-13978 GCA_963575145.1 Galago senegalensis
CAGCGGCTCCAGGAACTTCTGCCAGCTCCGCAGAAGCTTCTTGGCCCGCTGGGCCACCTCCTGGTTCTGGCTCTGCTTGCGCACGTTGTTGATGACCCTCGCAAGCCGCGTGTCCTCCAGCGCCTCTTTGGTGATAGGGTATGTCTCCAGGATGGAGATGACTTCCAGCACGGCCTCCGTGTCCCTGATGTTGCTCTGGGCGTCGACCGCCTGCAGCAGCCGGTCTCTCATCTGCTGTGGAGACGGCAGGGCAGCTGTCCTCCTTGCCTTGCCCAGGCGGGGGGCACCAGCCAGGGCACCCTGAAGGCCGCCAGAGCTGGGGGACACAGGCTCACTCACTCCTCGGCCCCCAAATGATCTTGACCCTAAAGCTTTGCGTTTACGAAAAACATTGACGTCAGACTCATCTCTGCAGTCCTGCGAAGGAGCCTCCATGTCTCCCGGAGCCAGGGATAGGGGGCTTCTCAGCGAGGAACTCCAGAGGCACAACTCCGGAAAGCTTCCTTCCGCTGTGGAGACCTTCTCCAAATGGCAGCTTGCTGCTTCAGCTCAGCGCCTTTTATACACTGGCCCACCTGCCACTCCCGCCCCACCCTATGTGTCATCCTGAAGCCACGCCCACCCATCCCACCCTTCGCCAATCACAGCCACACCTGCAGGATGCTGACCTCCCTTAGACTGGAAATAACTAGCTGCCCTGAGGCTTCCAGATTATAATTCTGACTTCAAGGTTGAATTCAGAATGGGAGTGGCTCTGGTGTAAGGTCACAGGGGAAGACCAATGGAATGCAACAAATTGCCCCAGAGATAAGGTCTTCCCTCTGAGGTCCATTAATGTGAATGATCTAGACCGAGGGATGGCAACCTTTCAGTATGGAGAGGATAGTGTTTTCAGGAAGCGGTGCTGTCAAGTTTAGAACTAACCACAATATCAATTGTGTAAACAGAACTTGTAGGTAAAATGAAACTCATCAAACTAGGAAGTAAATGATTTCGGTTAAGGGACGTTTATAATAGATCGAATAGAAGCAGGGGGATGTATGGAATGTAAACAGGAAGCTACACAATCCATGGGTATTTGATGTGCCAATGACTAAAGCTTCAAAGACTCCTGGTGGAGGGCTCACTTTGACATCTGCACTCTTTAAACATGTACTCTGTCCTGAAATAACAGCTCTTCATCTGTGGGAGTATTTCTCTAGAAAGGATTATGGGGAATATTCTCTTGATGTGCTGTATTTCATTATTAATTTCTATTGTTAAGCTATGTTTTAAAAATCTGTCTCAATGTTTATAAAATCCATCTATATGTGGTGTCTCACGTGGGTGCTTTGCTTATTAAACACCACAATCGATTTCTTCCTGGTTATAATACTCACAGTTTATTTACCCGAGATGTGATGAGCACTGCATGCAGACAGGTTCTCAATGTGGGTCCAACCTCTGACTATCACCTGATCAGTGTCCAGCCAGGCTGATCCCTGGGCCCACAGGTGCAAATCTTTCCCCCAGTCTGGACTTGAAAGGTAAAGCCCAAGAAAAGCTCTAGCAAGTGGGAGAAGGACCTTGGTGAAATTTTTCAGGACATCGAAGGCAAGTAGGTACCAGAAGGGGGAAGGTTTGACTATTTCTGCCACGCAGGTTCCTTCTAAAACCAGGACAGCAGCTATGCTTACCTTATGAAATGTCCAAAAGTGGTTGGAATTAGTTTAATTCTCTTGGATAATTCTCCCAGGTTTTTCCTTTCTAGATGTAATTTTGCTCTACCTGCCTTATATACCAATAGCCGTATCACGCCCCTCCGCTCACCACAGCACACCCTAATAACTCCCATTTTATCCTTGTCTTCGAGTTGTACTATAATTTCTGGTTAAATGCACAGGCAGCATTTCCGTTGCAATAGACGTTTATTCCAAACCACATGAGGTCTCCCCTCAGAAGGTCCCTTACAACAGAGCCTTTCCCTTGTGCTTGAAAATACGTGCGGTGCCCCACCCCATCCACCGTGCTGAGTCACTCCTTTTCCATCTTGTATGAACTTAACCAGGTACACAGACTTCTCTCTACAGAAGAGCTACAATCTTGTTTGTCCTGCTCAATCTACAGGCTGCGGTTTGCCGCGGATACTATTAGATACATTGTAGTTACTCCTTAAGTGTCTGAAGCATAAATGAAAGAATGACAAACAGAATAAAAGAGAGGCAACACACTGAATAAACACATGATGTCAGGACGGCAGAGAAGAGCACCTTGGTAGGGAGTGAGGAAGACAGTCCCCTGGACTCTGTTCTACAACTCCCCCCAAATTTTATGATGTTTAATTTTTTATCACTATGAGCACATAACAGTTGTGTGTGTTTGCAAGGTACACGTGCTGTTTGGACACAGGCATTCAATGTGAATTAATCAACTCAAGGTAACGCATTAGCTGTATTGACCATGAGCCAGACCAAGGAAGACCAGAACTGGGGGGGGGGGCAGTGCTGGCTGAGGGAAGAAGCCGGTGTGCTCAGAAGTTTTGTCCACAGAATGCCAGTAGCAGCACTGTCACCTGGGGTTGTCAGGGCATCCCTGGAGTGTGGGGGGATCCCTGCAGTTGGGGCAGGAAGGGGAATCCTAGGGACAGCTGTGCCAAGAAGGAAGGAATCATTTTATCTACGGTCCCTGCTGTTCCCCTCACCCCCAGCATCTGGGGCCCTGTCATGTACAGAATGAGGGATGAGGCAGGCCACTGCCAGAGAGAAGCAGGGTTTGCTGGCGACACTCCCTTCACACTGTGGGATCGCTCCCTGATGCAGCAATGCAGGGTGAGTCTTGGACAATCACTTTTGGAAGAGACACCTCCGGGCTTTGCTGGGAGGCCTGATATGGACCCTGTGGAACATCCGGGCCCCTGGACTTGGAGAAGGGATTTTGGTGGGAGTTCATGTCATGATAACACACTTTTTGTTCAGGTCAGTCCAAAGCCAACCATGCATACTAGACTTCATCTCACCTCCCACTCTAACAGAAGGAGACTTGGCTCCAGAGATGCACACCCGACAGCTCCTTACCCAAAAGAGGTTCCTCAGCAAATCTCAGACGAGTGTGCAAATGTCTCCTGGCAGCTTCCTGCTGCTGCCAGGTCCAGCATCTGCAGCAGCAACCTGGTTCCTTCAATAATCCAGAACATCAGACTGTCTGTCCAGTGGCAGAAGCTCAGAGCACAGCCCTCCTGAGAGCCAATGTTGGTAGGGAAAGAGGATCCTCCCACCAGCCCTCAGCTGTCCTCTTTGGGTTCTGCAGTACACCTCCCTTACCTCCATGTCTCCATTCATTGAAACTATATACATGAATGTGTGCAAGTGTGTGTGTGTGTCTGTGTGTGTGTGTGCATACGTGTCTTGGCAAACACACATATGACAGAACCTCTATAATTGACCATCCCCCTACACTGACCACCCCTTACAGTCTGAAACAACACATATGCCACCTGTACCCCATGAAAGTGACTTAATTTGACCGCCTGCCTTTGTTGAGCAGTTTGTTGCCATCCCTTGGGTGGTTAATATAAGGAATATCTAGAACTTCTACTGCACATATCTGCCAGTGTCCACGAGGCTTCACGTTCAGAATGAGTGAACTGAGGTTCAGGGTCCAGGGTCTTCCACAGTGAACCCTAAAAGTCACATGAGAACATCTTGAAGGCTTGGTTAAATTTGCTCTAATCAGCGAAGGCCTATGGGCAGAAGACACTGTGGTTGTTTGAGGAGGAGATTAAAAGGGGTCTTGGGGAGCACTTTTACTGAGACGTGGTGGTTGTGCGTACGGGGCTTCCGTGCGCTATCTTGCCTTCCCAAGAGCAGTGTTCCTGAGACTGAGGCCTGGGGGCAGGACCAGCAGCTGCATTGCCAGGCACCTTGATACAAATTTGATTTTGAGGGTCCACCCCTAACTGGCAGAATCCTCCTTCATGGAGGATCCCGGATCCCCAAGGGAATCCCTTTGCACATTCTCAATGGGCATCCAACGTGGACCTACCATGTTCTCACCCTCCCTTCTCCATAGGCTCATGTCAGTAGGTAGAGCTAAGATAAGGGGTTGACACTGTGTTATTTCCTCCTTTAGGAACGTATTAATAAACACTTTTATTTCTGTTTAAGCTTAAATGGTATTACATCCATCTCTGTCTCTCTCTCTCACACACACACACATTTTGTTTATTCTCTGGACCGTTGATGGATGTTTGAGTTATTTACACCTTTCAGTCCTGTGAACACTGCTAGTATGTACAATATCTGTTTAGCCCTACTTTTCATCTTTTATTAAAGAGAAGCTTCTGAATCCTATAATGATTATGTGATTACTTTCTTAAGGGATGGCAATATAGTTTTCCACAAGGATTGTACCATTTTCTCAAGCCTAATAATAATGGAAAAAGAGTTCCATTTCTCTAGACTGTTAACTAAACTTCTTCCTTTCTGCATTTATTGATTGGTTTGATAGGCTTGATTGATTTAAACTTAGCACACCTGAGAGAGAAGGAGCACTCGGCCACCGCACTTTGATTTGCATTTCCTTAACACACAATGACATCCAACATCTCTTCATGGATGTCTTGCCCAATGCTCATCTTCTTTGGAAAGCTGTCAACTTAAAAAGTTTTCTCACTTTAACTTTAGTTGTTTAATTTCTTTCTTATTTTTTTTCTTTTTTGTTTAAGAGAAGAGGTCTCACTTGTCAGCCATGGCTGAATGCAGTGTTCCCATCATACTTCACTGCAGCCTCCATCTCTTGGGTTCAATGATCCTTCTCCTTTCCCTTCCTGAGTGACTGGAACTATAAATATGTGCCTCCATGTCTGGCTAATTGTTTGGTTATTTTTTGTAGAGGTAACACGTTGCTATCATGCCCAGGCTAGTCTAAAAGTCCTGGACTCAGGCAGTCCTCTGCCTCTGTCTCCCAAAGTGCTGGGATTACCCCTGTCTCCAGGTGCTAGATTGTTGCCATTTACTAAGTTGTAGGAGTTTTCATTTATTTTCTGTGCATTGGTCCCTTATCAGATATATGTTCTGGAATATTTTCTCCTATCCCATGAGTCATATTATCATTCTCTTCGTAGTGTCCTTGATGCGCAAAACCTTTTCATTTTGATGCATCCCAATTAACCACCTTTCTTTTCTGTTCTTTGGTGTCCTATACAGGAAATCTGAACAAAGTCCAATGTCATGAATATTTCTCCCTATGTTTTCCTATGAATGTCTTATTGTTTACTTTGTACATTCACTCTTTCATCAAGTTTGATTTAAATTGTGTAAGGTAATAATTGAAATTATCGTTGTTTTGTGGCCATCTCAGTTTAACAGCATTATTTGTTGAAAACACTATATATTTTTCTATTCAATCATAGATATGAACATTAATACAATCATGGGGTAAAATGTACTGCTTTTATATACAATTTGAAATATTTTCATCAAACTGGTTAACACAGCCTTCACAGCATTTTCTTAGTTATTGTGTTAAGACATTTATATTCTACATTTAGTAAATTTCACATGTACCCTTGTAAGATGCACCGTAGGTGTGGTCCCACCAATTATACTCTCTCCACCCCACACTTTCCTTTCCATATTGAAAGGTTTTAATACTTTTGTGTCAGTAATGTATTTCTCAGCCATCTATTCTGTCTCACTATTCTCTATGTCCGATCTTACACTAGGATCACTCTGCTTTAATAACTATAATGTGTATAACAGTAAAAATTAAAAACAGGAAGTACAAGACCAAATATTTTCAATACACTAAGGGATCTAAGTATCTTGCAGTATGTGGACCTAAATACACGAACAAATGCACAAGCGTACACACTGCACTTTTTCCAATGTTCCTCCATTTTCTTAAAGATAGAAGACAAACACATGCCCAGAACCCCAATTCTACTTCACTCTCAAGATATTTGTGCAGGATTCTGATAATTGAGTCTGCTTCTGGCATTCCACTAAGCGTAATGTAGGTGGTGGTGATTGGATTTTGTATGGATTACCAGAGATCCCACCCTGTTGACCTGCTGATCCAATTAAGCATTTAAATTAGATCACTTGTGGGATAACCTATAAAAGGGTTGAGATGCTGACACTACCAGTTGAAGACGGTCTCAGAAAGGGCAACATCCTTCTGCCACTTGAAGTCTCAGAAGAGAGCCCTTGTGCTGATAGCTCCTGGAGACATGGAGGCTACTTCACTCGACAGGCAAGGTGAGTCTCATTTCAAACTCTTTCTCTTTTCTTCCTTTTCTTTTGAGACAGAGTCTGACTTTGTCCCCCCTCGAACCACGTAGAGTGCTGTGGCATCATAGATCCCAACAACCTCATACTTGTGGGCTCAAACAATTCTCCTGCCTCAGCCACCTGAGTAGCTGGGACTACAATGGCCAGCTATTTTCAGAGCTGAGGGTCTCACTCTAGCTAGGGCTGGTCTCAAACTCATGAGCTCAGGCAATCTGCCCACCTCATCCTCCCAGAGCGCTGGGATGACATGCACCCACAACAATGCCTGGCTATTTTTAGAAACCGAGGTCTCACTCTAGCTTGGGCTGGTCTCAATCTTGTGAGCTCAGGTGATTTGCCCACCTCAGCCTCCCAGAGTGCTGGGATTACAAGCTTGAGCCACCACGCCCAGCCCATTTCAATCTGTGTCCAAACCTCACACGTCCTCAGCCAAACACAGCTGATACTGAAGTCCACTGGAGTTGATACACACCTGATACCATGTCACTTTCATTTCACACAGATCTCAACCTGAATTGTAATGGACTCCCACTGACAACACCCTTGGATTCCGGGGAGAAACTTCTGATAAGATGGCAGACACCTTATGGGGCTGGTGCTGGACTCTGGAATATGGGGAACACCTGCTACATCAATGCTGCCCTCCAGTGTCTGACATACACACCACCCCTTGCCAACTATATGCTGTCCCAGCAGCATTCTCAAACCTGCCATGGTCAGGAGTGCTGCATATTATGTGTGATTCAGGCTCACATCACGTGGGCACTGAACTGTCCTGGCTGTGTTTTTGCGCCCTTCCCTGAACTGACTGATGGCTTCCACAGACACAGGCAGGAAGATGCCCACGAGTTTCTGATGTTCACTGTGGATGCCATGAAGAAAGCATGTCTGCTCAACCACAAGCAGTTCCATAGTCACTCTGAGGACACGACCATAATCGACCAAATCTTTGGAGGATACTGGAGGTCTCAAATCAAGTGTCTGCACTGCGATGGCGTTTCACACACCTTTGACCCTTACTTGGACATTGCCCTGGACATCCAGGAAGCTCAGAGTGTGGAGCAAGCTCTGGAAGAGTTGGTGAAGCCCGAGCACCTGGATGGAGACAATGCCTATCACTGCAGCAGGTGTCTGAGAAAGGTAGCTGCTTCCAAGTCTGTGAACTTGCACACTTCCCCCAAGGTCCTGACCCTGGTGTTGAAAAGGTTCTCACATTTCACAGGCAACAAAATTACAAAAGAAGTGCAGTATCCTAAGTGTCTTGACATGCGACCGTACATGTCTCAGCAGGATGGAGGACGCCTCCTGTACCTGCTTTATGCTGTGCTGGTCCATGCTGGGAGCACTTGTCAAAGCGGACATTACTTCTGCTATGTCAAAGCTGGGAATGGCCAGTGGTATAAAATGAATGATGCTGAGGTGACCGCCTGTGATATTTCTTCTGTCCTGCGCCAACCTGCCTACATCCTCTTCTACATCCAGAAAGAGACAGTGGGCCTGCACCAATAGGTGAGGAACCCAGAGCCTCAGAGACTAAAGACACAGACATATTGGCAAGGCAAGGGTGGCTCAAAAGTGACCCCTGCCTCAGTGGTCCTAAGCTGAGGGAGAGTTTGGGGAAAACAACAACTGGAGAACTCTCCTTAGATGAGTGGAAACACAATGGAGCAAGCAAACGGAACAAAGGCTGAATTCAACATCAGAAAAAGAGTACAGCCTGCCTTCCAACGTAGTCACAATTCATCAGTCAAAATGCAAGAATGTCGTCCTGAACAGGACAACAACGTGAGAAGCAAATCAGCCAGGGAGGCATCAGAACAGCTAACCTCAATGCTGGCAAAGTCCCTTCTCTGGGAGGAAGGGCCAGGGGTACCGAGAGTGGGACCAAGCCAGGTACAAGGTCTCTGGTTGTGTTGGTCATATTCATATAGTGGTTGATATGGGTTCTGTATAGTTCTCAGTTTGAGAACACAGGGTGTTCACTCATGTCAACTGATTTTGATCAGACTTGGGATTTTGATGCAGAGAGTATTTGGATACACAGACCTTGGGGACAGTAGAGAATCTAAATGAAAGGTATTTGGACATTGAGGAAGGAAGGTCCTTTGCCTTGATGATGGAAGTTTTATGAACATGCAAAGACTTTGGGGACAACCCCTTCCTGAAGTCTTGACTACCTATTATTCATATATTGAAATGTTGTGACTGTCTCCTTTACTCCACCTGTATCAATATGTATATGAACCTATTGGAATATGTATATTACAACCCTATTTTAACCATAATTTTTAGTCTGAAGTAATTGGGATTGCTAGAAATAAAAAAACTACAATATAACGTGTCATAGATGTAATAATTTTTATTAACATTGAAATTAATTTCAAAAGCTTATGTACAGTGACATTAGATAATCACAACATACAAGGCTAACAGAATGTCCCTGATCTTGGTTTGCACTGAAGTCTCCCCTCAGGAAAGGTCACAGCTTCAGAGATGCAGAGCCTGGGCATTATCGGGACATGAAGAGTTCCATAGTTTTCTGTTCGTGTTATAGTTTACAACTTACTCCCGTGTGTCACCTCAGTTTCTTCCATAGTTAAAGTCATTAATGAACACCTTCCATGCCTGTTCAATAAACACCACTTGACACACAGCATAAGTTTACATAATTACAGGAAAGACACTTGATGTCTCTCCATTTCCTACTTTATTTGTGGTCCCTCCATGGGCACAAGCTTCACAGCTGGGGAAGGAGTTTCTGCAGTTGCACCTGCCCTCTCCACAGTCCACTGCCAGGCCAGAGACTAGAGGCAGAGTCACCCACCCGCTACTGTCTCAGTCTGTGTCATCATCCTCAGAGGAGGAGGAAAGCTGAAGGTCCTCATAGAGGACACTCGGTGGGCCCTGGGTACGTTGAACCTCAGACTTCTCTAATACAGACTGGTTCTGGGCAGGAGGGCCTGGCTTCTCAGGAAGGGAGGAGGAGGGAGCCATCAGGAGCCTGGAGCTCCACCATCCATTGTCCAGTCTCTTGAAGACCATCCTGAGAGGTGGGGCAGGAACATAGCTGGGTGATAGCACAGTGGGTTCGGTGCAGGCTTGGAGAAAGCTCAGGATAGGTGGGTGGTGTGATAGCTGCACATCAATGCTGGGCACCTGGGCTGGTGTCTTCTTGGTCAGCTGAGGAGACACTTTTGCTTCAAATCCAGTTGCACTTGTCACAGGCTGGGCAGTCCCCAGAGGGTGAAGTTCGGGTCTCTGAGTGCTCTTCTGAGGGGTCTGGAAGGGGCTGAGTCTTGGTTTCTTTTGGAGACATGGCCCAGTGCGGATGGGGTTCTGACCAGATCTCTTCCCTGGTGCTCTGATGCTGAAATTCACATTCTGGCCCAAGCTCTGGGTGGCAGGTGGCGGGCCAGCCTGTGAGATTACCTCAGGACACTTGGCCTGTTCCCAGGGATTCAGGACATGGCCCAGGCCATGGGGTTTGGAGGCAGCCTGGGGAACAGCAGGGACACAATTGTCAGTCCAGCCATGTGCCTTCTTCTCAAGGTAAAGAGCTTCATGGCCATGGTGTTTTGATGCAGGCCAGTGGGTATCAGAGAGAGCCATTGCCTGCTTTTGACTTGCTGCATTACTTGACAGGGAGTTCAGTGCCTGCATTTTGATGGGAGACACTGAACAGCTGGTGAAGGTCAGGTCACATTTGACAGGTGGTTGAATACTACGAACAGGGTCTAGCACAGGCCCCTTCTTCCTTGGGTTGACTGGCATTGGTCTGGTCAAAGCCTGTAGGAAAAGAAAACACATAGGTTGAAGACTTGACAGAAGCAACTCAAAATGAAAACTGTTCCAATAAAACAAGCAAGGGGCAAATAACCGGCAATGTAACAAAGTGACGACAAGCACATATGAACACGTCCTGAACACCAGGGATCGGCTCAATCCACACTCAACGGGACACATTACTACGTCATCCTAGACGTTATCACCTTCCAAATGACTGGCTCCAGTTCATCGGAGCAGTACACAAACTGGGATCCAAGTGACCCACAAAGAGGGTGAACCAATCTACACACAGGGGACGAGAAACAGGGCTCGGTCAACTCTCTCACAGAGCAGGGGTCTGGAGTGACACATGTCTGGGATACCCAGAAGACAGAAGGGGGAGGGAAGCAGAGTGCACTTACTCTCAAGGGGTCACGAGATTCTGAAGATTCCTTCCGATTCTGTGGCTTCCACCCCAGGGGGCTTCTGGGAAATACCCGGGGTAGAGGTGAGCTCTGCTGCTTCTCCCTGCGGAACAGACAGGGTTAAACAAAAGCCACCAATTTCCTGTCAAACAGGGGAGAAACATTTCCAGGGCTCCACCCCACTGAATGTTGGGTGGGACAGGGATGGAAGCACTTCCCTCATGGCAGATCCCCCCCTCTTCCACACAGCCCTCTTGCTTTCCCACTGAGGACTTTCACACTCACTCCGTGGCCTTTCTGACTGTTGTGGGCAAAACTTCAGGAATTGTCCTGGCCCCTCCTCTTACTAAACCATCAGGGTAGAGTGAGCCCCTGGAGGGACACAGAGCCCCTGTCCATTTCTCCCCAGCCTTTCTGTCCTTTGTGGGGATGGTTTTGCACATAGTAATGGTGGTGGGGACCCCCCTTCCTGGGGTTTCAGTGCTCAGGGAGAGGTTAGCCCTCCCACGTTGCTCACCTGGGTTTCTGCTCCTTCTCTCTCTCTCTCTGCTGACCGGGTTCTGGGTTCTTTAGGACCTGGGGCTGCCTTGGTTCCAAGTTCTCCTTCCCTCTGTTGGGAAACACGGGCTGTGGGGACAGGGCTCCATGACATTTCCTGATGGGGCAGCTCCTGCTGCTTGCCCTATGTCCAAAGGCCCCACACTCCTTGCATTTTATCTGTGGGAGGAAAAGGACAATGGGTAGTGATTCAGCAACAACCACCAGCAGCTGTCAATAGAAAGATGGAATTTTAATTTGAGCTGAATATTTGTTTTTAGAAAGGCAGCATCCTAGCGTGGCCAATTAAGTGCTGGGGTATTTGAGACAGGAGGTAGGACGGCGCCTGTGCCGCAGTGAGCAGGGAACCGGCCCCATATACCAGGGGTGGTGCATTCGAACCTGGCCCCAGCCAAACGGCAACAAAAAAATAGCCGGGCGTTGTGGCGTGTGCCTATCATCCCAGCTACTCGGGAGGCTGAGGCAAGAGAATTGCCTAAGCCCAGGAGTTGAGGTTGCTGTGAGCTGTGACACCACAGCACTCTACTGAAAGAGATAAAGTGAGACTCTGTTGCTAAAAAAAAAAAAAAGACAGGAGGTCACTTACGAAATCCCAGGTTAGGGAACGACAGCAGAAGGAAAGATTTCAGGCTCTCAGGGTGAGGACAGTGAGCCACATGTCAACAACTAGACAAAGCCTGGCTGCACCTGAATGACCTGCTAGGGCGTGTGTCTCACTCTCCCATCCTGTGAGCTAGAACCAAGCCAACCATCCTTGGATGGAAAACGACCACAGTCTGTTGACAGAGGTTTCCGTGATACACCCCAGTCTCTTAGGTCTACGTGACCTCTGTTCCCCCAAGGTCTGAGTCTCCACTTACCCTGGGATTCTCCTCCTCAGGTGGGGGAACCTTGCACAGTGCTGGACCCCTCCGCTGCTTCCTCATGATCTTGGCTTGACTGTCTGTTTTTCTGAGGGAGTGGGGCCTCATCTTCTCGGAGTTTTGGGTCAGGCTGCCTCAGGTTTTGAGGTTTGAATCTGCTGAGTCACACAGAAAGGTATTAAGAATCTTTTATATTCACATAGACACAAAAGGCCCCCCTGCACCTTCTTCCCTCATGAGGTCATGCGAGGACATCTAAACCAGTCACTCTAATGCTTTCTCCCTAAGTGATAGCATGTTCCCTGAGGGTTCATCACCTCTCCCTTCCTTACCTCTCCCAGGAACAGGACCTGCCTTTGACCAAACTTGTATCAAGGATACATTTGGGAATTTACTCTTGAAGGGCTGATTCTGAAAACTTTGCTAGATCTATCATAGTTTCCCTTAGGGTCATGAAAGAAAATAAGTCCCAAGAATGAAATAACTATCGGGGCTACAAAAAACTGTACCTGTAATCCTGAGACACACATGTTTTAACATCAGAAATGAAATATGCTTTTCTGGGCGGCACCTGTGGCTCAGTGAGTAGGGTGCCAGCCCCATATACCGAGGGTGGCGGGTTCAAATCCAGCCCCAGCCAAACGGCCACAAAAAATAGCCGGGTGTTGTGGCAGGCACCTGTAGTCCCAGCTACTTGGGAGGCTGAGGCAGGAGAATTGCCTAAGCCCAGGAGTTAGAGGTTGCTGTGAGCTGTGACTCCACAGCACTCTACCAGGGGCAATAAAGTGAGACTCTGTCTCTAAAAAAACCCTGAAACTTGCTTCCCTATAAAAATTTGAATTGTTGCTTTGCATGTTAAAGTCTGCCATTTTCAAACACCTATTCATATGGAGATTTTTTTTTCCTGTTGAACTAGAACTTCATGGTCTATATTTTCTCATTTCTAAGTCTCTCTCTTCAGAACTTACTTTCTCCGTACTTTCCCATAAATGTGTAATGAGTAGATTTGAAGACATAATATACAAGTGATATATTTAGGCTTTCAGTGTCCATGCCCAAAACCACCACATTTCTAAAACTGTTTATCTATCTTCTCTCAAGATCACGATGCTGGATGTATTTCTTTTAGAATTTGAAAATTCATGAAATAATTGACATTTAAACTCAGTCTTTTATGGCTCTTTTCAATGAAAAACAACTACAGAGTATACAAATAAAAACCCTTACCCTTTTTCAAAAGTATAATCTGAAGAACAAATTAATGAAAGCAACCAACCTTATCTAGCCCTTCACCTCCTGAGTCAGTAGGTCCTCACAGGTGGCTTGTTGATCCTGGACAAACCCTGCTGGACTCAGAGCAGCTTCCAAGATGTCTGCAGGAGCCAAAGTGGTGGATTCTCCTGCCCAGACCCCACCCTTCTCCCACTCACACCTTGTATTGTGGCCCAACCTAATCAACTCAATCCAATCACGTCTCACTTAATGGTCTCCAGAAAGTACCATTTTTCAAAGGAATTTTGGCTCAAGGAATAAAGAGGATTGACATAAAGTCTGTGTCGGGGCACTGAAGAATTCAAGGGGAGAGTGTCTTCCTGAGCAAATCTTTGGTCCATATTTATTATCAAAAAGCAGGGGAAAAGTAGTTCAAAGTTATTTATTAGAAATCAGCAGTAAAAAAGGCAAACAAGGGAAGTTTCAGACAGATTTCCTCCAACTTGTTTTTGCAAAACTTCAGACCTTAAACATGACCTCTCCCTCCAGCATCAAGACACCTGTGGAGCCTGGAGAAGCTTTACAGTACCACTAGCTGGGTATCGCCACACCTCACATACTTTCTCTCTTGGAGGCCACTTTTTCTGACCTGTGTGTTGTATGCACTCAGATGCCATTCTCATGATTCTTTAGGTCTCTCAAGCAAAAAGCAAGTCTTTTTTTTTTTTTTGAGACAGACCCTCATGCTGTCCCCCTGGGTAGAGTGCTGTGGCATCACAGCTCACAGCAACCTCCAACTCCTGGGCTCAAGCGAGTCTCCTGCCTCCGCCTCCCAAGTAGCTGGGACCACAGGCGCCCGCCACAACGCCCGGCTATTTTTTGGTTG
>CAUYTI010082712.1:0-13102 GCA_963575145.1 Galago senegalensis
AGTGGGCTTCTCTGGGTGGAGCAGGCTGGCGCTTCAGTTGAACCCAGGTACCTTTCTCTTTGGCTTCCTTCTTTTTCTGATCATTTTCCTTCACACGTTTCAGGAAGCTATCTCGGCTCTTAGAGTGCTTAATATGCTCAATACGAACATTAATCCTGCTGGCAAGAATCTTGCCATTAACTTGTTTGTTTACAACAATGCCTACAGCACGCTGGGTGACACTGTAGACTCTTCCAGTTTTGCCATGGTAACGTTTGTGTGGCCTGCCTTTTGAACACTACCCATTCCCTTGATGTCTACAATATCATCTTTCTTGTAGATTCGCGTATATGTGGCCAAAGGAACAACCCATGTTTTCTTAAAGGTCTAGAGAACATGTATTGGGGCCTCTCTTCTTTCCTTTTGTGTTTGTCTTTTTGGTGACTTACTGGAAGATGGTGTCTCTGGCCGAAAGCAGTTTAAGGGATTTTTGTTATAGCAACCTGAACAGACTGAGATAGACCCTGTGTCTGTTGTGAAGTTAGTCACTTGACGTCTCTCTTCCCTTCTAGATGCAGTGCCTCCGAGTATGGGGACCATATTTATTTTATTTTGTTTATTGCTATGCCACCAGCAGCAACAGAACCTGGAACTTATGGAGTGACCAACAAATATCTTCAGAGTAAAATATTAATAATTTTAGCAAGATAAAAAAAACCTAACAGTTTAAAATGACAAAGGAAAAAAATTGCAGAGCACATCAACCAAAAACGGGTAGATAGAGAAGTGGGGACATCTGCAGTCCTGTTAATTTGTTCATTTTATTTCAGAAGGTCGTATGTTCAGGAACACAACAATCCACCTAAAGTTATAAAAAGAATTACAGCTAAAGCAGTAACAACAATGACCATATTCTCCCAAAGTATATGAGAGGATAGCAAGAAAGAAAATTAAATAATGTAGCAAAAAATAAAACAACAATTCAAGAAAACTCCTAGGAAGCTTGTAAAACAGAGCATTTAAATCAGCTCACATGATGCAGGATCAAATATGTCAATTGTAATCACAAATGTAGAGGGTAAATCTACCCAATTTAAGAAAAAGACTCTCAAGATGACATATAAAACAGAGACCACTGAATATTAACTCTAGGAAAAATGCACACAGAAGAATAAGAATGTCTCCAAGTGAATAAAAAAGAAAATAAAAAGTGAAGGAGGTGTCACAATATCAAGGCCAGAAAACTGATCCAAAGCCAAAATGCTCAACTGCATGGAGAGGGCTTCTTCTTGTTGATGAAACGTTCAATCCATAATTAAGTTATAAACTTCCATTATAATGCATATTATCAATATTTGTTGAAAAAGAGCTGGAAACATAAGGAGAAACTGTCGGAGCCCCGTTCCGGCCCTCAGTCGCGAAGTCCCTGCAGACCGTGTGGACACCTGCTCTGTGGGCTTGGCAGGTCCTGACCGTGCCATCTCCTTCAGGCGGCAACGTCTCCCTAATTCTTCCCCAAGTCTGACGTTAGTTGTTTTTAATTTTTTAAATCAAGCCTCCTCTTCCTCTCTCCTTGTATCCTTCTATAGGGACAGACAAGGGGGAGAGGCCTGGTCTTCTGTCCCTGGCCGCTTCTGTGGCGGTGGCTGATCCCTACCTAGGCTGGGTCTGTCCACTCCAAGTCTGGCGGTGCCAGCAGTAAGTCCAAGGCCCTCTGTCAAGTGGGCCACCAGGATGCAGCCCCTGATCACCCACGGCACCTGAATGGTTTGGGCCACTCCCTGTGGTGCAGCCCCTCTCCATGGTGTGGCCCCTCTTGGTGGTGTCGCCCCCTTGGTGGTGCTGCCCCCTTGGTGGTGTGGCCCCTCCCTTGGTGCTGGCCCCCTCCCCATGGTGCGGTCCGCTCAGTGCTGCAGGTCCCCGCCCCGTGGTGGGCCCCCTCCGTGGTGTAGGCCCCCTCTGTGGTGCAGGCCCCTCCCCGTGGTGTGGTCTCCTCCGTGCTGCAGGTTCCTCCCCATGGTGCAACCTCCCCATCGTGTGTCCCCTCCGTGGTGCACCCCCTGCATGGTGCAGGCCCCTCCTCGTGATGCGCCCCCTCTGTGGTGCAGGCCCCGCCCTGTGGTGCAGGCCCCTCCCCATGGCGCGGCCCCTCCCCGTCGTGTGGCCCCTCCCCGTCGTGTGCCCCCTCCGTGGTGCAGGCCCCTCTCCGTGGTGCACCCTCTGCGTGGTGCTCCTTCAGGCCTGCAGCTGAGCCCGGGCTGTTGCCTCAGAGGTGGGGCAGGGCATGCACAGTTCTCTCCTTCCCGTCTTAATGCATTTTGGCTGCTGTAAGGAAAGGCCATAAATGGAGGTGCTTACGAATACTAGAAATTTATTCCACACAGTTCTGGAAGCTAGAAGTCCAAGAGGGAGGCGCTGGCGGATTCAGTGTCTGGCGAGGGCCACGTTTGGGTTCATAGTTGGCGTCTTCCTCCTGTGCCCTGACATAGCCCAAGGGGTGAGGCAGCCCTCGGGGGTCTGTTTTATAAGAGTGCGGATCCCATTCACGAGGCTCTGCCTCTGTGACCTAACGTGAGACCCCTACGTTCACTTGCGGGTGAGGATTTCAACACATGCGTTTGGGGGACACAAAGGGTCCACGACACTCCCGACACCAAAGCTTTCATTTCTTCTCTTCTTTCTCAGAGAAGTGACAGCTCCGTGGGAAGCCTGTGGTGGCCCAGACAGCCAAACCTGGACGCCAGACCAACAAAACTCCTGTTTAGGAGGCTCAGCATTTAGAAAGGCAACTTCCCCACAGTGGGGTGGACAGTCCTGCTAATGGGAGAGGCCAGGTCCTGCCCCCACCCAAGCCCTGTGGACACGGGCTCCTGCCGTGGCTTCTCAATGTCCCCACACTTAAAGGCTCCAGTAAGTGAATAACGAGCTGGCTCTGGAAGCCGGTGTTGTTACGGCACCTCGGAGACAGAGGATATGGAAGCCGGTGTTGTTACGGCACCTCGGAGACAGAGAGTATTTTGCTTTCATGGATCCACAACAGAGCCTAAATGCTGGAGATAGTTCAGGCCACGTTCTCTAGCTGCAATGAATGAAAATAAAAATAAAAATTAAAATTAAAGAACAAATTAGAAACAGACAAGAAAAGACCTACGTCTTGGAAAATTAAAACAATCATCTCATGGATAAAAGAGAAGAGTCAAATCAAAAGTGACAAAATATTTAGAAAGAGTGTAAAAGAAAAAGTTCTATGTTAGAGCTCATTAGATGTGGCTTGGACCTTAGTAGAAAGCGCATTCGTAGTCTTAACATTGCCAAAGGAAATTAATTAGGAAATCATTCGAAAGAAAAGACAGACTCAAGGAAAGCAGAAGAAAGGGCTGCAGATAAGAGCAGAGGTAATTAATCAGGAAAAGAAATGCCGCAGAGCTGGTCAACCAGGATCAGGAGCTGCCCCCTTAGAGAACAGCAGATAAGCTGCTAACTAGGCCGGAACAAGACTCAGGGCCCAGACACTCCACACAAGATGAGCCTCAGATAAGCCAGAAGGTAAAGAAAACCGTACTTACAATTTATATAGAGTTTGAAAACGGGGTTGAAGAAGATAATTTTAGGGAAAAGTACCTATTATTAAACTAAATTGCATAAGTGGCAGATACTTAACCACTCCAACATCTACAGAGAACATTTGGGGAAGCTGCAAAGAATCGCAGCAACAAAGTGGAGCTTGTGTGTGTGCACGTGTGCCCCGTGTATGAATGTGCTTGGTGTGTGTGCTTGTGTATACATGTGTGCTCACACATCTGTGAATCCACATTCATGTGTGCATGGCTTATTTGTGTATGCATAGTGTGTTATGTGAGCATGGTGTGTGTGTGCATCGTGTGTGTGCATGGTGTGTGTATGTGCATGCATGGTGTGTTGTGTGCCTGGTGTGTATGCATGGTGTGTGTGTGCACGCATACTATGGGCAGGGCTTTAGTCTTCCATAATTTCCTTCATGCTCCCCAAGCTCTTCCAAATGCAAATAATACCAGTCTCTTATAGGATGGAGACTGATAGTGTGCTTTGCTGGCCACTGTGCTGGTGCCCTGCTGTTAGTCCAGATGCACCTGTGTCCCTCTGGCCTTCCTCAGTGTTGCAGGAGGCTGACTGCATGGGCCAGACCCCTGCAGCTTCTCTGTTCTTTAGCGTCCCAGGAGAGAGCCGGCAGGGCCACCAGCTGGGAGAGCCCTCTAGGTCTGATCCCATCAATCACTTGCTGTCATTTGCTTTCTGCATCTACTTGCACCTGAACTTTGTCTCAGCTTCTGCCCAGAGTTCTCTGCTCTGCTTAGTGTCTGCCCTGGAGATGGGCCACTCAGCCGCCCTTACAGGAAGCACTTGCTCCCAGCCGTGAGTGTGGTTAGCAGTGCTTCAGGGTCCACTCAGTGGAAAAGCCCACTGGCCTGGGTTCATGCATTGAGAGCCTGAGGGCTGGGATGTCACGGCTGGGCTGTCCTGGCCAGACATGGGACACTGGATGGGTGCTGCTCGCTTGGGCACTTCCTCTTAGGCTGGCCCGGGTATTGCCAGGTCTGCACAGCAGCCAGACTTTTCCCTCTGTCCAGCCCTGCTACCCGCAATCCCACCACCAATTGGATGGGACAGCCAGGGCCTTTCGGGGACACTGTAGGGAAAGGCAGGTCACCTACACCATCCCAGCAGAGGGGTTCCTGGCTCTGATCATACCATTGCTGAGGTCCTTTGGACAGGTTTTGGCTTGGGGGTTTCACAAAACAGGGGTTGCTGGAATGTGGCCCCCAAAATTGCACGTTAGCTTCCTGGAGCTGGTTTTTGGGGTGGAGTGACAGCAGGATGGTAGGTGGGAGGGGACCTCAACATCTCTGTGGTTCTGTCTTTAACTACTGTGTTTAGGGCAGTCGCCCCTTGGGGAGAGATGATGTGGCTCCATCTCACAGCTTCCCAGAACGCCAATATGGGGCCAGGGGCCTGCTGTGCCTGTCGCCACTTCAGGCATTATCCTGCAGGGAGGGGTGGGGGTTGGAGAGGATTGCCCAGGATAAGGAACTAGGGGGCATCCCAGAGCACAGCTCTGGAGCAGGAGGAGGGTGCTCAGTGGTAGAGAGGCCCAGTCAGTGCATGGAAAAGGCCTCACGATGGGGCAGGTGGGCCCTTGGTCTTGGGGTCTCCGAGGAAGGGAGTGAGGCTGGACTGAGAGGCGTGGGGCCCCCAAGTTGTCCTGTTTTGACTAGGAACCTGAGAGTCTGCACCTGGATCACCACCAACCCACCCCCAAGACCTGACAAATGGGAACCAACTGGTCACCCTGGAGCTGGAGCAGGGGAGAGATGGGAGCAGCTCTGCAGGGAGGGGTGTGTGGGGTGCAGGAAGGACTGGGCTCTACTTCTCAGAAAGGAGTCAGCCTGGAAGGGTAGTCAGGGTGGGGTCACCTAATCGAACTTGTCTTCATTGTACTTTAAGTGAATAGGGTTTAGAGTTTCTTCATTCAGCCCTATCCACTTAGTTTGTGCAGCTTGGCCTGGTGGAGCAGCCCGTCTTGGGTGCAGGAGCCGGTGTGGCCCCAGCTCACCCTCACTCTCAGTAAGAACTGGGGCCTGGCCTCACCTGTTTGTACCTTGATTTCCTCCTTGTACGGTGGGGGCTGCATCCTGCTCCCCAGGGCCCTGTCCGGATTGCCTTATCTTCTCTGGCTCCAGCCCACACCTGTTCCTTGCTGGGGTCCACCAGACCTATTAACCCACGGTGAAAAATGTGTCCTGGGTAATGGAAATAAAGCAACTTGAAATTAGGGTTTCACTGTACTTTGAGGGGTTATCACAAGTCTTTCTCTCATCTGCTTTTCAAATTAAAAACAGGAGGTATTAAAGTGATCTTTAATTTCATCCCTGTGGACCCCCCCTTGGGACTGACGACTTTGCCACCTGGGTCTGGCCTGCCCTGCTGCTATCTGTTTCTGGACCTGTCCAAACCCAGGCAATGCCTGGCAGTGGCTGGCAGACAAGGGCATTTGGGCCTATGGGGGCAGCCCAGCATGGAGGGATTTCAGAGCCCACTGACTCCAACCCCTATTATCCAGAGACATAGGAAACAGGGGCAGGGAGAGCAGGGCACCTGGTTAGGACCAGTGGGAAGATTCTGAAAGAGTGGAACTGGCACTGTGTCTCTGTGGGAATGAGAGGTGGCCGAGAGCACTCAGCTATCCACCCAAGCCTCTGAGAGACGAATGAGACCCAGCCCCAGGGAGGGGACCCGTGTCAGTACAGCCTCAGGGGCAGTGACTGTGGAACATGCCTGCTGATGCTTAACCCTCTGTGCTGAGAGCTGCAGATGTGAGACACTGTGGGCCTCTCAGTCAGCAGGAAAAGCCTTCTACTAAGTCATTATTAAAACCACTTGTCTTTTCCCTGTTTGCATATATAATTCCTGAAGTATTGCCTTCCTAACTGGCCTGGATATTGACATTCAGCAGAGTCCTCTCCCCCTAAAGGCCCATTGCCCCTGTCATAAAGCTGCATCCAGGGTGAGGACCAGAGCCTTCCCCTCACCCCCAGAGAGCAGAGGCAGCTCCAGTCCTCCTGCCAAGCCCAAAGGTGGCAGCCTCAAAGTGTCCCTGAAAAGCTCCTACTGCGGAGGAGCCACCACCTGGCCCGCGTGTGTCCCGTCCCTGCCTGAGTATGCAGTGTGCGGGGCTCTTGGTTCAAGCAGCGGCAGCGGGTGCAGAATCCAGCAAAGGTGTCATTACCATCCTCCCTCCACCCCCACACCCATTTTAGATTAAGAAATAGAGATGTGGAGAGGTCACAGCCCCCCTGCTGGGTCTGTGGGGTGTTCTTGGGAAGCACTGGGAGGCCAGAGAGTCCTGGACTCATGGCTGCTGCCCCAGGAGACTTGAGCATGGCTGCAGACCCCTCCCTCCCCACTGCCCCCTTCACCTGGTTCCCCACTCCCCAGCACAGCAGGACAAGCTGTTCCCCAGGGGAGACCCAACCACAGCAGGAACTACAGGGCCTTTCTGTGCCTAGTACTCCCTGGAGCGGGACACATGGTAAGTGAGGTGCAGGGGCCCAGACCTAGGAGCTGCAGTCTCCAGGGGAGCAGGCTGCCATTATTAATCACCACTGTGAACCTGCTGGAGGTGGTCCTGGGACATGGAGACAGGTGGGACACTCTGCAGAGACCTGCCCACTGAGCAGAGAAGCAGGGGACAGGCCAGGGCAGGGGACAGAGAGCCTCAGAGCTGAGGGGGCCCCCCCAGGAGTGGGAGGGCAGTGATGGGGTTTGGAGGATGAGGGCGGGGGCTGGTAAGAGATGTGTCATGATCATCTGTGTGTTTGGAGGTCCTGCTGGCTGGAGGGCATGGGACAGGTGCTTGACAAAGCTACGGGCCAGGACGGCAGAGGGAAGACTGCAGCCCGGCCGAGCCTCCCAGGGACACAGAGAGGGTCCTTAGCACAGGATCAGAGCCTGGTCAGGGCCAATCTCTCCTAGGATGAGGAAATGGGGGAACATCCAAACTGGGGGACTCTGGGGGAGACCTGTAGCTCATGTGGCCTTGAAGATGAGGAGAAAAGAAGGGTTTCTCCGGAAATATATAAATGGCTTCATCTGCTTGGTTCTTAAGGCCTTGAATTCTACTTGAAAAGTATTTGCATTTTAATTTTAATAGCAGTGGCCATTTTGCTTCTTCTTCTTCTTTTTTTGGCTGGGGCTGGGTTTGAACCCGCCACCTCCAGTATATAGGGCCAGCGCCCTACTCCTCTGAGCCACAGGAGCTGCCCCCCAGCCATTTTGCTTCTTATAAAGGGCAGGACAATTCACTCTCTAGCAGTGTATTAGAGACCCTTTCTCTGTATCCCTGCCAGCAACTCATGTATATATGTAAACTTTTATATATAAGAAACACACACATGTATATATGTATGTGTGTATATATATCTACATGTTTGCCATTTGGTGAGCCTGGCGGGTCCCTCTGCCACTCAGATTTGCATTCCCCTGCCTGCCAGTGGCTTCGCGTCTGCTGCCGCTCACTTGCCCTGCCTGCTTCTGTCCTGCGTTCCTGTCTCTTGCTCACTTTACTGTTGGGCATTTGGCTTTTTGTTTTGTGGGCTCATAAATATTTATTGTATATTTTAGGCATTGGCACCTTATTAATCACCTATGTTAAGTATTTTTTGTACATTTTTCTTTTCTTTGTGGTATCTTTTGCCATATACGTGTTGTGGGTTTCCTAAAGTTAACTTTAAAATCCAAAGTGCACAGACGCCCAGGAGAGCATGCAGCTGGTTGTGTGCAGCGTCAGGACTCCCCACACAGGGGGCATGCCCAGGAGTCACTACCAAAGCAAGATGTAGAAAGTTCCAGAACACCGAGTGCCTCCCCCTGCCCACCGCGAGAGGAGCTGCAGAGGGGATCCCTGTCCTGACTCCCAGCTCCACAGATGGGTTCTGGGCCTGAAGTAGAGGGCTTCACGCAGGCTGTGCTCCGTCCGGTCCTGAGCATAGCACAGTCCCTGAGAAGGACCAGAGAACGGGGCATTAGGTAAAGAAGAGAACATTAGTCAGTGTGGTTTAACATACTTGTCACGTTCATTGGCCATTTCTATGTTTTCCTTCTGTGAATTGTCTGTGAGGTTTATATCTTTTTCCTACTGAAAGACTGGCTTTTTAAAAAAATTAATAATTGTGCTAAGGCACCCTTTGAAATGTGGGGATATTAACTCTTTGTTGCCCTTGTTGCCTGTACCTTTTCCTGATTCATCAGGGTTTAATTTCATTGCTAGGGGTATGGATGCTCGCACATTTTGGGTAGAGTTTTCCTTTGTTATTTGTTTTCATACTTTCTAGACCAGTGGTTTTTAATCTTTTTTATCTCATGGCACACTTGAACCTATCCGGGCCCCACTTACATTATGCTGATCAAAAAAAAGAAAAGAGTAAGAAAAAGAACATACTTCTTGTGCTTCGAACTTCTGTCTAAAATAATTTAATTAATGATTTAAAAAAAAATTTACAGCGCACCTAAGATCCTCTCACGGCACACCAGTTGCTGCAACTCCCAGTGACAATCCCTGTGCTATGGTTTGAATGTTCATTCCCCGTGAAACCTGCTGGAACTTATTACTATGGTAGTAGTGTTAAGAGGTGGGGCCTTTAAGAGGTGATCTGGGTGAACAGATTAACCCCTTTGTGGATTATTAATAGGTCAACGGGTCAATGGGTCAATGGTTAATGGATTAATTACAGTTTCCCTCCCCTTATTTTTTCCTTCCTCCTTCACAGTTATCTTCTAGAAAAGCCGATTTCTCTCACTGTCCCCTTTTGCCCTTTGATGCCAGGAGCATCTTAGCCTTGGAGTTCCCGGCTTCTAGAATTGCAAGGAATAAAGTTATTTTCTTTAGAAACCACCCTGTTATTGCAGTAGAAAGTGGAGCAAGACGTGCAGTGCTTTAAAAGATCTTACCTGACTTACCAAGAAGTCAGTTAAATATTCAGCTACATTTTCTTTAAACATTTCATTTTCTTCTTTCCGTTCATTTTTTCAGTGTTAGGAGTTTTCTTTGCAGTATGGCTTGGAGTGAAGTACCAACTTGGTTTTTCCCCCCCCCGAGGGATGTTCCAGTGCTGTCAGTGGACACTTGCGCCCTCTGTCCGACTGTCCCTCGGTCCCGGCTCAGTCTTCGCGGCTGTGTCTTTTTCAGCCATTTCCTCCTGTCATCCGTCTGCCCATTTCCTGGCTTTGCTGTTGCTTTGTCACTTGTTTAAATGTCCCCAAAGGCCGACAGCCCCCAGAGCTCCTCACACCCGAACGGTTTCAGTTATTCTCATCCCTTTCTGATTTCAGACCATCTTTAGAATCTTAAACTTACACAGGTTTGGGGGAATTTGACTTATTTATGATATAGTTTGTCAGGACCACAGTTTCCCTCCCCTTATTCTTTCCTTCCTCCTTCACGTCTTATTTGAGTGAATCGCAGCTTTCCCACTGGACAGTGGTCAGTTCTTTGTGCACAAAGACAAGAGCATCGCAGGCGCCCCTCTCCCGAGGCATCGGCCTGTTGCTGGGCCCAGGCATGTTCACCTCCCCACGGGAAAATGCAGAAGCATCTGGGGACTGGTGACAAGAGCTCCACTCTCTACTTTACAAATTAAGTTGCTGTGTAAAGTTTTATTTTACAAATGGTTCTGCTTAAACATGTTTGAGAACTTGTACTTTTGCACAAAAGACTAAACCTCCAGTAGTGAGGTGAAGCCCTCCGTGCCAGGAAGGGAGATATTGGAAATCTGGGGATTTTTCTGGCAACCTCAGCCTTCCAGCACGTGGGTGGCCTTCAGATCCATTTACACATAAAATGTGAGCAGCAGCGTTTAACTCTTTTAAAGGGGAAGGGGAATGAGGTGAGTGGGAGTCAGCAGAAGTGGCTCTTTTTCATCTGGAACATTCCAGTCTCACCATTCTTAAGGATGAAGGTTAAAGGATGCGGCAGGGGTCTGGACGAGGTGAGGTCACCCGGGCCCTCCCCTTCCCCCCTAGTCCCTGTCGGTGGGGAAACAGCAAGTGGGGAATTTTCTCTTTTACTCAGTGGCTTCAGAGAGCACACAAGGGCTTATTTCCTGGTGAGAATTCACCAACAGTCCTTGATTCTTTTTCCTCCTGCCAAAGGAATTTCCATTCTGTACCTGCTTTGAGGGCGAGCTCATTTCCAGCAGCACGTCCCGACACGTGGGGTCAGCAAGGCTTGTGCTCCTTGACAGTCTTGCTCTCGAAGGGAAAACAGCCTTTTTTCTTTCTTCCCCTTCAGCCCTTACTGATAGTAATTGGCTGTTGCCGCTTGTGATTTCTCCAGAGAAATAGAAATAGCAGCTCAGAGTCTTAAAACAATGTCCTTTGATCTAAAAGTTCCAGGAAATAAAACACCTTTGCAGTTGTGGAGTCCAGACAGGGACGCGTTTCCAGAAGGTCCTGGAGCTGTGTGGCTGCCCTTGTGTGTCTGGGTGGTGTCCCCAGCCCAGAGGGACACAGCAAGTCCTCTGTGCCCGCAGTCAGGCTCTCTTCCTGCTCACAGACCTCTGCAATGGATTCGAGGGACAACGTGCATACTGACAGCCACACGGGCCAGCTACCTGGCCTAATGTCACTCCCTCCAAATGTCCCCGATCTCTTCTTGCTATAATTCACCCTCCCCCAGATGACAGAGTCTCTGTGGGAGGTGTGGACACTCCTCTAGGACAGGCCCCAGAAAGCCCACTGGGGTGGGGGTGCTAACAGGGTCTGGCCCTCTGGGCTGGGCTGACTGGTGAGGGCTCATCTTGCTGTGCTCTTGGGAAGAAGCCCTGACAGCACCCTGGCAGCTCCCCTGCCCCCATCCCCGTGGCACCGGCAACTTCCCTCGTCTGGCCGGTGGGATCTGGCTTGTCATGGGCTGAGTCGTGCGGCCCCCACCCAAATTCATACATTGAAGTTCTGCCCCAGAACCTAAGAATGTGTACTTGGAGGGGGAGTCTCTAAGGAGGTAATCAAGCTAAAATGAGGTCACTGGGTGGTCCTACCCCAAGAGGACTAGTGTCCTTGTAAGGAGAGGGAAGGAGGATGTAGACAGACCAGAGGGAAGCCCTGGGGAGGCCCTCAGAAGAAGCCAATGCTTCCAAAGCTGTGACCTTGGACTTCTGCCCTTCAGAAGAGGGAGAGCGTGAGCTTCTGCTGTCTAAGGCTCCCACCTGTGCTGCTTTGCCATGGCGGCTGGAGCTGACCATGTGCTGCCCACAGACCTGGAGCGGCTCTTAGACTTGCTGCCTGAGCCAAAGGGTTTGAGACTGTTGGAAGCGCCTGGAGAGTGAGGACTAGGTGCAGTGTATTTAACGCAGTTGTGTGGATCACAGAGCAAGTGCAGGTCAGCATTCTCAGCCCAGGCTCTGAGGGGCATGCGATGCCTGGGGTCTCCCCTCAGTGGGTCTGAGTCATCAGCCTGGGCTGCGGCTTGGCCTTGGAGCTTTCGCAGCCTCCCCAGGTCATTCTAATGAGTAGCCGAGAATGGGACACCAATTCTTGGGCGGACATTCTGTGTGTCCTGTGTCAGCCCCAGTCACTCTCCTCCCGGAGGCTGGGACCTTCCTATTCAGTGTGTGTCCAGGAGGGTCTCTGAATGGGGATTACAGGCCCTCGTTGGCAGGAAGGCTCATTTCCTGTGCAGCAGGAACAATGTTCTCACAGGCCACACACACAAAGTTGAAAAAGTAACTGTTTTTTATGGGCATCTCAGTTTGTGAAAAATTTCGCTGGGCTCTACACTTACAGTACTCACACTTTTCAGTCTGTGTATTATACGTTAATAAAAGTTTCAAAGAGCAATTTGTATTTTTACATAACCGAGCTTACTGCTAGAATCAAGGCTGCAGGGAGCTAACGACAAAAGTGGAGCCTGCCATCTCCTGGATCAACCCTGCAGTCCACTCTGCCAGTTCAGGGCCACCTCCTGTCTGCTGGTATCGGGCTGAGGCTCTCTTGGGGCTCGGTGGCTCCTGCCTTGAGTGGGAGGGGATGTCTCACTGATCTCTGGGTCTTGCCTGGCCTTTGCCTGGCTGGGTGGGCTGCAATCCACTGATGTTCTACCTGCACACCTCAGCTTGAATGTCCAACTGAGGGGAGACTGAGGTGCTGAGTGGGATCCCCAGAAATAGCTGAGGTACACTGGCTTGGATCCCTTATCAGGGGAAGGCGGGAAAGGCTTGTGGATGGGCTGAAGAGAGCTGAGGAGTGGTCAGCTGGTGTGGCACAAGGATAAGGTGACCAGATTTTAACATTGGTAAAGCGGGACACCATTGACGGGTGGAGGGGGGCAGTTCTTAATTAAAAATTTGCTCTATATGGAGCAACAAAAATTTTCACAGACTGCAAAAATAGTATTGTAATATATATTTTTTAATTTCAACATAAGTACAATTTACAAATATAATACATTAAAAATTACACATAGTATTATTTTATTTGGCATATTTCTCATTTGAGTGAATTTTTTTTAGTAGATTGCTGTCGTTGTTTAAAAGGTCATGAAATTTTTCACAAGAATTTGTTAAATTATATTTCACACATAAAATGGCTTTCA
>CAUYTI010082715.1:0-14079 GCA_963575145.1 Galago senegalensis
ATGTGAACGTTTTAAAGCAATGACTGAGAAAATGACATGAAGGCTGTGTTGACCAGTTTGATGGAAGTATTTCAGATTGCATGTGAAAACCCCACACTGTACCCCAGAAGTGCATTAATGTACATAGTTACCATTCAATAAAAAAAAAGAATTAAATACATCTGGGGAAAAAATCATAATATTCTAAAAGACATCCTAATTTATTATAATAGGAGTGATGTTACATTAAAGACAACTGCAGCCTTCTGATTCATTCCTAGGCAGTTTAAAACAGCACAGTTAAGGAAAAAAGGCTCAGTTAATAACACAAAGACACTTTCATCAACATGAGTCTGAAATAGTTTTGAAAACTCTACCATACAGATTATTATAAAGGGCAGATTTTCCAAAAGGTTAATATTTGTTTTTAAAAAGAAATGATCTTAAATTATAGTTTTAAAACACTAATAATTGCCAGTGGTTTCAAACAGATTTCCTTTTATCAAGGAGCTGGAATCTTCTGCTTCACTAGACCTCCTTGATCTTGGTCTGTATGCATTGTTTAGCTTTATTTGGTGCCACGGGGACGCCTTCAGACTTATCAGAAGCCCCAGTTTAATATAGAAAAAGAGAGGCTCAGACATGTCAATATAATACTGTTAATATTTTCCACGTTTATGATTCAGGGTCAAAGTCAAACCTCTTATTGTATTAATAATAGCAAAGCAAAACTAGGCTTTGTAGTTGTGAATTCATGGTTTTAAAGAATAATTTCCCTATGTTTTTATTAATTCAAGCCATCCATTGAACCACTCAAGGGTTCCATCATGTATTCGAACGATGTATCTCATATTGTACCTTTAACTTTGGAAGACGATGAGAATGGATATGCGTGTGATTCTTTACAGTCATCAACATGGGACATTCCCTTTATTCAAAAGTTCTGTTGATTTATACCCTTAAAAGTTATATTTAGTAAAAGAAACTGGAGAGCTTAGCAGTGGAATAATTAAAAACCAGCTTTCCTCTCCTCATTATTGGAAAGAGCACGGTTTCCAGCATAGGTCACATGCTGTACATTACAAAATATGACCATATACTCTGGATTCCGTTACTATCTGATCTGTAGACCAGCAAGAATCAGAACTTTAATAAAAAAAATAAAAGTCTCCAAAGAAAATCCAAACAGTCTCAGCTCACCAAGCCCTTCCCTTCTGAGAGTGTATTGAATCCATGCCCCGTGCAGCTCTGACTGGTGGTGGAACTAAACCAAAGCTGCTGGTATGTCACAAGAGGCCCTTGCTTGAGCAAAGCTTTTGTCTAGGACAAAGCTGGCACTGATGCCCACTCCAGGTGATGGAGTGAGAATAGAGTCACTTGGCAGCTGAAGCAGCTTCTTCTTTTTTTTAACCTCTAGGTCTTGCTCTGCTGCCATTCCCACCTGCCACCCTTCCCCACCTTAAACTTGGTCTTGGTGGATGGGAGCAGGAATTCACAGTGCAGCTAAAGATGCCCTGTTTTATGTGGCAGACCTGGACTGTGTGTCTCTCAAAGAGCCAAAATTGTAGGGGCAGCGCCTGTGGCTCAAAGGAATAGGGCTCTGGCCCCATATGCCAAGATGGCAGGTTCAAACCCAGCTCTAGACAAAAGCTGCAAAAAAAAAAAAGAAAAAGAAAAAGAGGCAAAATTGTCTTCCCTCATCCTCTAAGAAATGCATCCTCACCTAGCCAAACTTACCTCCCTTTCTTGAAGCCCAGCACAGGCATTTGCAACACAAGAGGATTCTACATTAGACTTTGCACTGGGGATCACTTGTGTCCTGCTGGTGGCTGTGAGAAGGATTCTGTGAGCTGGAATGGGTCATGGGTGAGTGGTAAAATCTAGGTTTCAGTTAACTCTGGAGAACGGAACATTTCTTAGCATTCTTTCCTCATAAATTTTGTAATTTTTTTTTGTTATGCTGTCTTCTACCAGTGTACTTTTTGCATAGTTTTATTTGGTTTGTAACTTACAAAGATCAATTAAAGTTTTATTTGTAAGAGATGGCAAAGACTATTTTCCATGCTTCCCTCAGGAGATAGGTGAGTTATATGGCTTGTGGAAGTGGAGAATTCAAACTCAAATCACATTAATTCTCTCTTAAAATTAGGAGAACATTTTTAAGTATAACTCACTTTCCTACTTGCAAGGACATACATTTGACTTGTAAGAAACCAAAGAAATACTGTTTCTGTGTTGGTCAAATTATGTTCTAGAGCTATTCATTGGCACATTGCAGTCTCTAAGTTTGGGAACAGTGGGATTAAGAGAGCTAAAGGTGTTTCTTTGCCAAATATCAGGGGTGGTATCTCAGAGTGGTGAGAGGTGTGGACTTGGAGAATTTGACTCCACCACTGACTAAATGTGTGATCTCAGGCATGTCACTTAACATCTCTGTACCTCAGTTTCCATATCTGCAAAATGGAGCCAGAAACAGGGCATATCTCTCAGAGTAGTTGGGAGAACTAATTGAGTTGGTGTATATGAAGCCCTCAGAACAGAGCCTGATACAAAATAAGTACCTTGTAGGTATTAGCTATCATTACTGTAATTTTTAAGTTTCCAGAGGGGAGATAAAATAGTTTCTCCCAAATTTCTTTCTTTCTTTTTTTTCCTTCTTGCTTGTTTCCTCCCTTCCCTCCCACCCTCTCTCCTTTCCTTCCTTTCCCACTTCCGTCTTTCCTTCCCTGTATGCCTCCCTCCCTTCCTTCCTCCCTCCCTCCTTCCTTTCTCCCTCCCTCCCTTCCTTCCCTGTCTGCCTCTCTCTCTCCTTTCCCTTCCCTTCCCTTTTTCTTCCCCTTTTTCTTCCCCTTTTTCTTCCCTTTTTCCTTCCTTCCTTCCTTCCTTCCTTCCTTCCTTCCTTCCTTCCTTCCTTCCTTCTTTCCCTCCTTTCTTCTATCTCTTCTGCCCAGTATAGACAGCCTGGAATGAGGAAGAGTTTGAGAGTTAACTGGTAAAGTTGACCAAAAAAAAAAAAAAAAATTAGTATCCTCACTCATTTAAGTTCGCTATCTATTGCTGCTGCCTAGCTCTGGGGGGGTATTTGCTAATTCACTTTTTACTGGTTTTTAAAAAATGGATCAGAATTCAATTTGAGGAATATCCCATAGAAATACCAAAAGATTACAATGTTCATTAGTTAATTCCTGCAGGTTTCCTCAACATTCTCTCTTATGAGAATATCTTGAGAACATACATTCACAAATAGATCAATTTCATTCATTTATTTATTTACCACTTTTTTTCTCGAGTGCCTACTGTGTGCCAGGGACTGTCGCAGGCTCTGGAGATACAGCAGTAAGTAAAACAGACAAACGTCCCAGGTCTCACAGAGCTTAGAGTCTGGTGATCACTGCTAATGCAGCTATCCAGAAACCAAAAGTGAAAGTACAGCCACATCACTTACATTTCTTGCATTTTTTTTTCTCCTTTTTGACATCCATGCCCCATTCACAATACAGACCAGGCACAGAACCCCGGCTGGGTTTCTGGGGTAAAGTCAGTTATATTTCTTAAGCCTTCTGAATACATTAAAAAAAATGAAAAAATGGCAAAATCAGATTGCCTCATTTTAAATTTCAAACGATTACATTTTAGAAATCACAAAACAAAATAAATGGAATGACAGTTGTTTCATCTATTTCAGAAGGACCCTGGAAAGTGAAGATTTGCAGCTCCAGCCTGAGGCTCCTCAGGCCTTTCCAGCACCCGACCTACCTCGTTCCATCCAAACGTCTGCCAGAGTCCAGTCTGAATTAGAACTCAGCAAACAAATCTACCCTTCCTCAGCCTGAGGAAGTTTTTTCTTTCCCTGTCAGAATCTTTCCTGAGTTACCTCTTAGAAATACAATTTGTATTGTATCTAAAAAAGATTTTTAAACTTAAGAATCATACAGAATAGTCTGTGAACATCAAAGCTTTAAATCACATGAGAAAAAGTCATACTTGCAATTTTTTTTCTTTTTCAAATTTTAAAGATATGGAGCCACATGCACCTCTGCCTCGTACTGGAATCGAGCCCTGAAATAAAACATATGGGACGGCTGGTATTTAACACTCACATTTTGTTCACGGCATGCAATTTTGGCACATGATAACCTTGAGTAGTTGTTTTACTTTTAATTACAAACATAAAAATGACACTGAAGCGGGCCGGTCACCAGACTTGGAGATCATTATAGGGAGAAAAATTGTGACTATACAAACTAAGAAGTGCATTTAAAAAAAATATTTTGATGTGTGTTTGCTTCTTTAGTTACTGATCAACACAAAAATATAATATTTTCTATGTTTGAAAACTTTAAGATCTGAGAATCTTGAACTGTTAGAGTTAAAATGTGCTTGAAGACCCTCTCACTGAACTCCTTTTACAAAGGGGAAAACATAGGACCAAAATGGGTGAAGTCAATTGTCTTTCATCAAATTGAAATTTTTTTCCATGAGCAGGATTTTATTTAGAGCTTATATAAAATGGGATCCTTGCATCTTTCTGTATTACACATTAGATCATCAAAGTGTCAGCGAGCTTGCTAATCAGAAAACATGTTAAGTTTTAAAGAATTAAGTAAATTTAAAACACTTTTAAAACTACTTGTTTCTGACATATCTTTTCGGTGTAATCGTCCTTTTAAAAATAAATAAAATCAAAACAAACAAATTCTGTTTTTATAAAGAGCGCCATTTTCTACACGAATTAAGAAAAATGAAAGGGAATATATGATACTTATTTTTCTTTCTGCATTTGTACCTGAGAAGAGTCATATTCCCAAATCAAGTCATCATTTTCCATACACCCAAAGCAAATGAAATGAATGGTTGAACAATTGACCCAGTTATGAATTATAGTCTTGAATTTTTATTATCAGGAATATCTCTTATAGTTATTTAATAAAAAGTTTGCCTCCATTCATTATTTCCATTGATACATGATGAAGAATCTTAGCTATGCTTTTATCATTTGATCTCCTATCTCCAATATTTTGGTGACCCCATACCATTAATAGGCAATTTCATGGAGCAGTGGGAAGTTGGCCGGGATATGGGGATATAGGAGTCCTTTTCTCACAAGTTTTGTAGAACTTGCTTGCTCTCACATGGGGATCTCTGCTTTGTTGGAAAACAAAGGTTAAATGTAGTCTCAAGGGGACGTGTGCTTGTGAGAAAGGATGCCGGACTAAGTCAAGGCAGAAGGGAACAGAAAAAGAGAAAGGGGTCACCACGCAGACGGAGGCAACATCAGCTAGATGTGCTCCAGTCAAGTGGATTTGTGCAGCTTCGAGGACTGAGCCTCTTGTCTTTTTTTTTTTTTCAAATCATTCTTCTTTGGGATACAATGTTCCTCCAAGTGCGTTGTTTTTAGGTGATAAACCTTTTCCTCAATAAATATATAGACTTTCTACATAACATTTCAGAAAAATGTATATTCTACAAATATAAGAATCATAAATACAATACATAAATGTAGGCATATATTATAATTTGTAACTATATCTTAAAAATAAGTATATATGTTACTGATACATCTTTGCATGATAGCGAGAAATTTTCCTGAAACAAAATACATTTATTTAGGTGTTGCTTCTAAAGAGTGACATTTGCTAAAAAGGATTAAGTATCACAAGATAGTGATACTTGAATATGTCAGAAATCCTGATGATCGTATGTGAAGACAAGTTTAGGAATTAGATCTCTGCAAAAAGCTTCTGTTCATGGGTTTCAGCCTTTTAAAGCTTACTGAGTGAGAAAGTGGTCCTGAAGGCCGTGGAGGTGGATTCTTGCCAGAACTGACTTTTTCAAAATGCACGTGCTCCCTGCTGCCCTAGACATGATCTGATGGGTCTTTATCTCTTTATCTTACAACCCTCCCGACCCCTGGCCCCGACTGTGAATGGCACGGAGGTGGGGGAGAAAGTTGAGGACAACTAACCACTGAAAAGCATTCCTATTTCATTCAAGTCCAAAGGGGGGGACCACACAACAAAGCACCCCCCCAAACATACACACAGTTTCTTTATCCCTTAGATTGTAGGTCTTGAATATAAAGTAGAAAAAAAAATTTTGAGACAAAATACTTAAAGACAAATTTTTGTTCAGTTTATTAATTCTGTAGTTTTACATTTTTTGAAAAGGAAACTCGGGGAATGGTTTATAGTATTTCAGTCTAGTAGCATGTCAAGGGAGTAACAGTCTTTTAAGAAGTGTCTTCGGAGCAGAGCAGGTTCATTTTTTTAGAGGAACAAACCCCTGCTGGGTCTCTTTGGATGTTCCATTTAAGACTGAGATAAATCTAACAGGGCTTGACAGATCAGATTGTCATAGTGTACCGGGACAGAATTACTCCGGGTACTGAGGACCGAATGTTAAAATTTGAAAGTTCTTTCTTTCTGTGCTGTCCCCTTCGTGGAATCTCCAAAGCATTTGTTTTGTAACATCCTAAGTGGAAACACATTTTGGTGCCCTAATTTCAAACAAACCATCCCTTTTTGAACTTTGAAGCCTTGAACACAATAGCATATCAAGTTCACAAAATTTCAGATAAACCACGTTCAAGCTATAAAAATGACAAAAAAAAAAAAAAAGTCTTAATTTTTCCCACATCTCATTTCCTTTCCTGCACTAAGCTATCTCAGATTAGCTTTGCGGCCTTGGGTAAGCGTTGCTGCTGTGGGTGTATGTACTCTTGTACACTGGCTGAATCTAGTCACAGCTTAGCGTAAACTACCTTTTCCAAGTGAAATCATTTTGGACACATTTACCATTTTGTGAGGCACAGAGTAGGCGTTAATGAATGACCCAACATGCAAAGAAATAAATGATTAGATTTAAATCAGGCTGCATTAGCTATCATTAAGAACCATCCTATCAACCTGTTTTTATATAAGAATATCATTGTTCTGAGCCCTGAATTTTGCCCAACTTAATGTGCCCAAAGCAGTTAAGCTCTACCATATTTCTTTTCCAAGTCAATTTAAAACATTCAAGTTCAATAATCTACTGAGAATTCAAGTATTACTACTGCTGTTTATTTATTTGAATAAATATGACTGTCCTTGTTGAATTTGTTGAAAATAGCACTACATTAAAACAACCCAAATCAATGACCAGAATAAGTTAAAATGACCTGAAAGTAGCCAAGAATAATGGCAGAGACAAGTGAGAGAAGCCAGGCTAATTCCTCTTCAATCATGTACCAAAATGTTTTATTATTGTACAAATGACTTATAAATATATTATAGTAACCTAAAAGTTTTTAAAAATGTACATTCCTTAGGGCAAAAAGGTGCAAATCTCTAAGAGGTAGAGAAGAAAACATGATTTATTCTGTTTTCCCAGCACTGCTAGTTTCCAGGTGTTCACCTTTTGATCCGGCTACAGGCAATGATTTTCTGAAGTGGTTTCTGATGGCGTCTGACATCATTTATAGTACCCTTGAACAATCTTGTAATGTGCTAAACTACACCAAATTAAGTGAGTTAGTGGCCAAAGTGGAGTCCAGTAGGCCCAGGGGTGTCATGAGTGTTTTCGCTGCGTGCTGCCTCTTATATTCACTGCTCCAAGGGAAGAAAGGAAGTTTTCTGATTCTCTGATACCCCAAGTGGTGGATTTGGTGGCAAGCTATAGCAGATCTGGGACAGGCAGGAATGGATTTGATAATCTTGAGCATGTGGATGTCTACAAGTAGCCAGGCTCTGTCCTTTTTGGTCATTTGTTTATTCATTCAGCCCATCATCAAATACCTATTGAAGTACCACTCTCGGTAAAAGATGGCAAAACACATTGTATGGGAAATAAACAGGAGATTCTGATCTTGAGCTTAAGAAGCTTATCGTGAGAGTGATGGCAGATAGAAAAGGACTGACATGAAGGCTGAAGAATATGACAGCACATGAAGTGAAAGCATGTTCAAGTTCAGAGGAGAAAGAGATGCCTTTCGGCTGGAATGAGCGAAAAATATTCATTCCCCCCTAGATCCACTGATTTAATACATGGATTAACACATAGAGGCCATGATAAGCACTGAATATATCAAAGTAACCACACACAGCTAAACAAGCAGTGAAATCTGATTATTCAACCCATATATTGAGGGTCTACTGAGTGGCACTCACTCTTCTGGTCTGGAATCTGGGGTTGTTTGATTAGGGCAAAGCCAGGGACAGAAACACCAGCCCCTGGGGCACAGGCAGGGAAGAAGAGGCTTCAAGGAAGTAGGGAGGTGGAAAGAGAGGAAGGATAAAAGCCAGGAGGATTTAGCATCAAAGAAGCAAGTGGAATATAGTGTATCAGGAAGGAGGACTTGGTCAAAGAAGACGCATGTCCCAAAGGGTTCTGGGAAGAGGAGAAGGGAGACATTCTTCAGGTGGAGCCACAAGGAGATTACGGATGAGCTTTGCAAGAGCCGCTTTAGCCATTTTAGGGGGTGTGCAGGGGGGAGTCAGATGGCAAGGAGGCAGCAGGGAGGTGAGAACAGTCATAGGGAAGGCAGGGCTCTTTGGAGGTACAAAGGGGACAAAGGAAAAGAAAGGGGCAGCTCAAAAGGATCTGGGGAAGACCTGAGTGTTTTGAAAAGCTTCTGCCCAAGTGCGTTCCTCGTGCTCTCATCATACAGTAGTACTCTGTGTCAGGCCGTTGGAAGAGGGTCTCTGGATGGGAAAAACTCACCAGAAAAGAAGCTATTGAATATCTAGGAGGAAAAGTGAATCATGAAGAGGCTGAAGCCCTGACAAGCTGGACAGCACAGGAAGAGGAAGATAGATAGGAAGAGGGCTGCCTATCTAACTATCTATCTATCTATCTTAGATGGTGGCCAAGGTAGATTTGAAGGACACAGAGCAGCAGTTGAGGGGGTTATTATCTTGTGATTTATATTTTCATAGCCATATGGAGTGATTCTAGGTGGATGAATCAGCCTTGGCGCCCATCACTCCATTAAAACTGTTCTTGTCAAGGTCACCATGACCTTCACTGCTGCTGGTGGCCCTCATTTTACTCATTAGCAGCGTTGGACATAACTGATTGTTTCCTATTCCCCACCGCACTGTCTTCTTCAGCTGTCTGGGATGTATTTTGTACACTATTTCAAATTATTTGGGTTCCACTTTTTACTCCAGGCATTGCTCTGGGAAATAGTTACATGCAGGGGTCAGCCAGTTCTGCCCATGTGCCAGCTGACCACATCTTACTTCTCTTGCTTCTCATAGGTCTTCCTTGACATAATGGAGTGGGACATCTTAGAGAAATTGGGTGAAACTAACTCATGTAGTCCAAAAGTGCAGGGGAGGTGACATTCCTGAAAGTGATCCTTTACTAATCAGCACAGGTGCCAATGGTCTAGTGATTTTTCCATTTTTCTCTGAGTGGATGTTTGGTAACACATTAGGTAAGGTGGTCAAAAGGCCTACAGGATTGAGTCTTGTGTGGCTTTTCCCTCCTCCTCTGTTGTATAATACTTGTATCTTCCTCTCTGTCCTGGGATTCACCTTCCAGAACAAACTGTCTACACATAGGCCTTGCTTTCAGTTTCTTGTTGAGGTTAGCCCAGGCTAAGTGTCTTGATATTGGGCAGAGCTATAAATGTGCCTGTGTGGACAGCCTACGTGAGCTCCTGTGTAGTTCTTTCCCTTCACAGACTGATCCTGGGTCTCATTTTCAGCAATCTTTCTGCAGCTATAGCAGCTGTAAGGCCCCTTAATGTATCATGTAGCCTCCTTCAGGATTTCAGGACATCCCTTCATTAAGTTGATAGTTGGTGACCTGGGCTTTTATTGTTGTCCAGCCCTCACCCAAGATTTCTAAAAGCAGTTAACAAAGTCCAGGTCACTCCACAATCCATGTAATTATTATTTCTCCCATAATGTTCCAGTGCTAAAGATATCTCTCAGCTGTGTCTATAGGCTGAGGGTCATCACCAACCCCCTACCACCAGCAATGGGATTCTTATCATCATGTGGCTGGTGAATGATCCAGCTTCAAAATTCTACCCTGAGTTCTTCTTCCTAGAGTCACAATACATACCATGATACCAAAAGTCTGAGCTCAGACCCCTCAAAAGAAGAGCCTAACACAAAGGCCTGTGTATGGCAGTTTACTTTGGAATATGATTTCCTAGGAAGCAGGAGCAAAGATCAAAAATAAGTATAACAAAGGAGGAGGGACAAACAACCCTGGATGGTACAATCCTACAGGACTTTCAGAAAAGCCTCTGAACTACATCTCCAAACTGTCTGTCTCTTCCGAGAAGAATGAAAAAAGCATTAACCACTGTAGGCTAAGGTAGATGAAGGAAGATAGTTCTGTGGATTCAGGCTCCCTTGGAATCACAGGAACATAGCATGGCAGAGGCCAGATTAGCATTTGGTCACCAGAGACAAGGCTGATGTGATTACCTATGTAGGCTGTAAGCTGGAGTAGCATTGGGGATGCCTTGATCTTGCAGGAACCTATGGCAATGACTAATAGAACATGAGATATATGAACAGCCCACTAGCCTGTTACTTGCTGGTATGATAATAATCATTTAAAAATACCAGCTGGCAAGCAGAAAGCTGATGTCAGCCACTGCATTGAAATTTCCAGATTGAAGTCAGCACAACACCCACAGCCCACTGATTGAAGGAAAGCTGGGTTCTCTAAAGTCCTGCTTCTCGACTAGTCTATTTTTGCCTCCTGAGGATTTTTTTGCAAGGTCTGGAGCTTTTTGGTTGTCATAGCTGGGAAGCAGGAAGCCAACAGTATTTGGAGGGTAGTGTCCCAGGAAACTAGGAAACTGTCTACAACGCACAGTCCAGTCCTCCAAAATAAGGAATTAACCAACCTCGAATGCCCATAGTGCCACAGTTGAGAGACCATTTTTGGAGAAAGGTCCCCATGCTATCACTACAGTATATAAGATAAATGATAAATATCCCCCAATCATTTTCCACAGGGACCTGTAGCCAAGAAGGAAATACCCAGGATTTTCAGGGGCTGTTGGGGAGGGTATTGACCTGGGAACTGGAAATGCTATCATAATCCTCCACTCAGAGTGGAAGTTTATGGAAGCCATGTGATGGATGGTATGCAGGACTTAGACTCCTCCATGGTCCAGTGGCACTCAGTCTGGGCATTTCTCCAGTTTCTGAGATATTTAGAATCAATAAACTTGATTGGTGGTGATCTCATCCTGGCTCCCTGACCTGTGGAGTAAAGAATTATGTAAGGTAGAAAGGGCTGTTCCAAGGCCAAGATGGTGCATGTGAAACCACACTACATCTCGGAGGGGCTACTGAGATCACCTAAAAAGACTTCAGGTTGCAGTGGTAGTGGTGTTCATTCCATCCTTGTGTGTCCCACCTGTGTGGCTGAGTGTGACAGACCATGAGGGCTACAGAGAACATGATGGACAAGGTTGACATTCCATCCAAGCCGCCTCAGTGCTCTTTTCCCCTCTTCTGTGAGATTCCCCTTGCATTTTGGGGTAGTCTTGCTTCTAACATCCAGCCTCTGAAAAGATGGTCCTTGGGTTACAGAAGGCTGCTTTACCTGCAAGTGATGAGAACTGGAAATGCCTGAGGACTTACTTCTCTGCCCCCATGAAAGAAGGTCCTACTTATGATGCAACAAACCTGTGGTTTGGGACAAATGATCAGGCCTTCCTGACACTGCAAGCTTCTGTGGTGTGCAAGGATGCTCTGTGCCCTCTCTGGAAAGCCTTTTGCAGGGTTGCATGGTAGATACCTAAGATTCTGAAACAAAGTCCTGTTCCTGTGACAGAGAACCAGGTGTCAGCTGTAAATTAGCTCCTGGTGGTGCTCCTGGATAGAGCCCAGGCACCTGATTGTCAGAGATCAGTGACTGCACAACTGTCACTGGCCATCACAATCTGGATCCTCTGTGTGATAAAGCTGGGTGGACATGGTAGCAATCCATTGCGTGATGAAATGGTGTCCAAGTAGGTCCAGAAAGCACGAGAAAATTACATCAACAGGGATCCCAGAAAACCACGGCTTTCCCCTCTGCTGCACAACAGCTCGCCTTCCACTCACGTTTATGACATCATGGGGTGGTGGTGGTGGGAGGAACAAGCAATCGACTTAGAGGAAAAGATTCAGGCTTAGTTCACAGATGGTTTGGAAAGAAATGTTGGTGTAAACCTGAAAAAAAATTACTGCTTACTTCTCCAAAGTCCTTCAAAAGAGAAATCCTTCCAATGAGCAGAGCTTGGTTGTTCAGTTTATATGAAGGGAGAATCAGCCTAAAGCATGGATATACATAAACTTTTGGGCAAAAGCAAATGTCTTTGCTGTTTATTTAGGACCCTGGAAAAAGTAAGATTGGACAATCAGAGACAAAACCGTCTGGGGGGGCATGTGGATAGGCCTTTGGAAACAAGCACAGAGCACCTTTTTGCCTTGTGTTAATGCCCATGGGAGAGAACTCATTGCAAAGAGCCAGTGACAGGGTTGACCAGAAAGCAAGTCCTGCAGCTGCCATGCAGCCTTTCTTTGGCTAAGAGTGCAGGTGCAAAGGGTCAGTGCAGAGGGAAGGGCAGGAGGGGGAGGATGCAGGACCTGGTGGCTAGGATGGATCCTGAACAGGGGACACATAGTATCCAATTCCCCTCCCTGTCCCATCTTGCTGTGCCATTGAGATTGGCCATCTCTTTCCACCAGAAAGTGAGCTCCATGAGGGGCGGAATTTTTATCTGTTTGTGCATCACCTGCCACCTAGAGCTGTACCTAGCATTCACTATTTTTTCAGTAAGTATTTGTCAAATAAATAAATGCATTGATGTGCCTAAGAACTCAGGTGGTACCCACAGATACGCTACTGCTATGATAATTTCTATAAAATACCCTAAAATGAGATATGCTTATTACTATTGCAGAAACACTAAAAAGTTTTTATTTGTGCATCCATGAATATCATTAAAAGGACAGTATGGATAAGAGAGATGATTTAAGTCAGCAGGGGTGGAGGTAAGAATTTTCAGGCGATATATAAGGAAACGTAGTTGTTCCATGTTAAATAATTTGCTTACAAAACTGCTTTTTATATGGAACTTTTGACAAACTTCATTGCATAACAGCTCACAGTCTTAATGTGTTTAAAGAAAAGAAAGTAGACTAAAACCTAGGGATATCGTATCTTGGCATACCCCAAAACTGTTGTCTAGTTGCAAATAGCAAAAAGACAAAGCTTATGAAATATTTCTGATCAGTTTGTGACTGAAAAGATGATATCAGATGAATAAGTTGGACTAAGTAGCTTCCTACTAAGAAAGTAATCTACTTGCTTGTATTACTGAGATTATCTGATATTTCCCCAAATATGTTAATTTTTTCATTTCTCTATATTGCCTATGCTAATGATTTCTTACGGTGTTAATTATTTTTATTTTTTTATTAAATGATAGCTGTGTACATTAATGCAAACATGGGGTACAATGTAGTGTTTTCATATACAATTTGAAATATTTTCATCAAACTGGTTAACATAGACTTTGTGTCATTTACTTATTGTGTTAAAACATTTATACTCTAGTTCTAGAAAAATTCACCTGTACCCTTGTTAGACAGACCATATAGGTGATCTTTCCAGTCACCCTCCCTCCACCCATTTGCCCTTCTCCCCTCCCCTCCACTACTCCCTCCCCATATTCTTGGGCTAGAATTAGGTTGTAGCTTTCATTTGAGAACTATAAATTAGTTTCATAATAGGGCTGTGTACATTGCATACTTTTTCTTCCATTCATGAGATACTTTGCTAAGAAGAACATTTTCCAGCTCCATCCATGTAAACATGAAGGAGGTAAAGTCTCCATCTTTCTTTAGGGCTGCATAGTATTCCATGGTATACATATACCACAGTTTATTGATCCATTTGTGGATTGATGGGCACTTGGGCTTCTTCCATGACTTGGCAATTATGAATTGGGCTGCAATAAACATTCTGATACAAATATCTTTATTGTAATGTGATTTTTGATCTTCTGGGTATATACCTAATAAAGGAATTGCCGGATCGAGTGGTAGGTCAATTCTTAGTTCTCTAAGTGTTCTCCAGATGTCTTTCCAAAAGGAA
>CAUYTI010082719.1:0-21004 GCA_963575145.1 Galago senegalensis
GCACCTGTGGTCCCAGCTACTTGGGAGGCTGAGGCAGGAGACTCACTTGAGCCCAGGAGTTGGAGGTTGCTGTGAGCGTGATGCCATGGCACTCTACCCAGGGGGATAGCTTGAGGCTCTGTCTCAAAAAAAAAAAAAAAAAAAAAAAGAATTGTTAAATCTGTGTTTATCCCAAATGTTCTATTCATTCTGGTTTTATGTATTATATTAGAATTCAGCAGTCACTTTGGTTTTTTTTTGTAGCTATATATACCTTTATTTACAAAATATTTGTTGGGAAATTCTACAAAGAGATGGCAAACACAAAAAGAGTATTTTGTAAATATTTTGTAAACTTTCATAATAAATATTTTACTTTTACTCTTAAGCAATTTGTATCTACATTTAAGGTAAATTTCAGGTGGGCAATGTACAGTTGGTTTTTTAATCTGATGATTTCTAATGTTTAATGGTATTATTTAGACCATTTATATTTAATGTGTTTTTTTTAACATTGGGACAAATATATCAATTTTATGAGGAAACAAAAACATTGTCTACAAATCAATTATGAGATAAGTGTAGTCATTACCACCACTCCTAGTAAAGTTGAAGATCCTAGCTAATACAACTATAATAACTTAAACATTCTTTTTTTTTCTTGAGGCAGAGTCTCACTCTGTCATCCCAGGTAGAGTGCTGAGGTGTCACCCCATCATAGCTCACAGAAACCTCAAACTCTTAGACTCAAGTGATCCTCCTGTGTTAGCCTCCTGAGTAGCTGGGACTATAGGCACCCACTACAACGCCGGGCTAGTTTTTCCATTTTTAGTAGAGACAAGGGTCTGGCTCTTGCTTAGGCTGGTCTCAAATTCCTGAGCTCAAGGGATCTTCCAGCCTTGGCCACCCATAGTGCTAGAAGCCAAAAACTTACATTCTTGAAAAGACACTATTAAGAAAAAGAGGTTTCCAGCCTCACACAAACATGGTGAACATTTCTAAAACCCGCTAGACTTTCTGTAAGAAGTGTGGCAAGCACCAGCTCCATGAAGTAACACAGGAAAGGACTCTCGGTATGCCTGGGGAAAGTGGCATTATGACACAAAGCAGAGTGGCTATGGAGGGCAGACTAAGCTGATTTTCTGGAAAAAAACGCTAAAACCACAAAGAAGATGGTGCTGAGGCTTCAGTGTGTAGAGCCCAACTGCAGATCTAAGAGCATGCTAGCTACTAAGAGATGCAAGCATTTTGAACTGGGAGGAGATAAGAGAAAGGGCCAAGTGATACGGTTCTAAACATCTTTTGTTTTATCATGAAGACAATAAAATCTTGAGATTATATTCAAAAAGAAAAAGAAAAAGACAGGAATGAACTATTTATACATACAACAACATGGATTGATTTTTTTTTTTTTGAGTCGGTCTCAGTTTGTCACCCTCAGTAGAGTGTTGTGGTGTCATAGCTCACAGCTTGGACTCAAGTGATCCTCTTGCCTCAGCTTCCCAAGTAGCTGGGACTACAGGCGTCCACCACAATGCCTGACTGTTTTTAGTTACGGGGTCTCGCTCTGCCTCAGGCTGGTCTCAAACTCCTCAACTCAAGCAATCTAATTTCTGGACTTTCTGATCCATTAATCTGTTTGTCTATACCAATAGCACACTATTTTTTTTTTTGAGACAGAGTCTCACTTTCTTGCCTCCCAGAATTACAGACATGAGCCACCTCGCCCAGCCCTGGATTAATTTTTAATTGTCCCATTAATCTCATTCATTAGGGTGAGTGAAAGAAGCCAGATGAAAAAGAGTACCTATTGAGTGATTTCATCTATATAAGATTATATAAAATTCAAATTGGTCTACAAATTTCATTATCGTCATTGTGATATTTTCACAGATGTACCTATATCAACATGTACACTTTAAACTGTGCAGTTTATTATTTGTCAATCCTACTTCTATAAAGCAGGTTTTGTTTTTAAAAAGAAATAGGCTCATGGGTGGTGCCTGTGGCTCAAAGGAGTAAGGGGCTGGCCCCATATTCCGGAGGTGGTGGGTTCAAACCCAGCCCCGGCCAAAAACTGCAAACAAAAAAAAAGAAAGAAAGCAATAGGCTCACTTCCTTGTGATCAGAATTTTTTTTTTTTGAGACAGAGTCTTACTCTGTCACCCTCATGAGAGTGCTGTGGCATCATAACTCACAGCAATCTCAAATTCCTGGGTGTGAGCAATCCTCTTGCCTCAGCCTCCTGAGTAGTTGGAACTACAAGTGCATGCCATGAGGCCAGCTAGAGACAGGGTCTTGCTCTTTTTTTTTTCTTGAGACAGAATCTCACTATATCACCCTAGGTAGAGTGCTATGGCATCATAGCTCACAGCAACCTCCAACTCTTGGGCTTAAGTGATTCTCTTGCCTCAGCCTCCCAAGTAGCTGGGGCTATAGGCATCTGCCACAACACCCAGCTATTTTTTTGTTGTTGTTGTTGCGGTTGTCATTGTTGGTTAGCTGGCCCAGGCCAGGTTTGAATCCACCACCTTCAGTGTAAGTGGCTGCTGCTGTAACCATTGTGCTACAGGCGCTGAGCCCAGGGTTTTGCTCTTGCTCAGGCTATCTTGCTCTATCTTGATCTACTTGCCTTGGCATCCCAGAGTGCTAGGATCACAGGCGTGAGCCACCACTTCCCTCAATCAGAATTTATCTTTCACCAATGTATATGTTTAGATGTACACAAACACTAAACTGACAAAGAACTGGGTAATGTAACAGAAAGCAAGTTATCTACTTTTGTTGGGAAAATTCCAGTTTAGATAAAATGGGTTTTTTTTAATCCACTAGTTTTAGTTTTCCTAAAATAATTTTTTACTCTGGAAAATTAAGGTTGACACTACAACTGAAGTGCTCAGGAATCTTTACTCCTTACAAGAGCATCTTGGGACGACAAAGGAATGGATACTGGATCTATTCTCTAAAAACCAAGATGCCATGAATGGGAGGGATTCAATGTAAGACTGTATTATTTAATAATTTCTCAATGGTCAGGTATTTTTGAGACATTGAAGTTTGAGTTATCTCCTGTTTAACTAGAAAATAGTGGGCAAAAATAGGATTTTCATTATCTTCACATCTCAAAACAAAGGCAAGGAAATCATTTAAAAGGAAGTGATGACTTGTATAAGGCTATTTTTAAAGTTTCTTATTTTACAGTCATGACTGAATAAAATCTATAACACCAAGAGCCAAATCTTTAAAAGTGTTTTGTACTATATGCTTACTGTACAAAAAGACAACAAAGTGAAAATAATTTTTTTTAAAAAAGGGTCTCACTCTGTTACCCAGGTTGGAGGGCAGTGGTATCATCATAGGTCACTATAACCTCTAACTCCTGGGCTCAAGGGACCCTCCTGCCTCAATCTCCTGAGCAGCCAAGACTATAAGCATGCATCACCATGCCAGACTAATGTTTTCTTTTTTTTTTTTTTTGTAGAGATGGGATCTAACTGTATTGATCAGGCTGGTTTCAAACTCCTAGGCTCAAGTGATCCTCTCAATTTGGCCTTCCAAAGTAGGCATGAGGCACTGGATGAGGCATATCTCCTTTATTCTATTCCTATAAATTTCAAATTTAACATTAAGCTATTTCAGCAAATTTTAAAGAGATGTAAGAAATTTTTAAGGACAGATGTGTTGGGATATTGAAGTAAAGTTTATGAAAACTCATTGTGGGCAACATGTGGCACAGAGCAAAACAGGGAGGAAATTAGAAGTATAAAGGTAGAATGAAGGGAATACTGAGCATACTGAACAGTGTCAGGTTGCTTGCAGAGTTCCAGAATTGGGATAGAGTTTGAAGTGAATGGAAAAAGCACTGGAAGAGCTCAGTAGGGAACATGATGGGATTCTTGGAGAATAGAATGGCAAGCAACAGAGAAGGCCCAGCAAAGCTGGGTGGCTCATATTACCTTTTCCTGGAAATCGGTCCAGGAGTATGATTTTCTCCAGCAACACCAAAAAGCCCCAGAATCAAATACAAAGGCATCTGGACAGAGAAAAGGTCTTTGAGGAGGGAAGGAAGAGTGATAAGGATTGGCGCACTGAAAACTGCAGAAAAGGATGGGTTTTTATTAATGAAAAAAGCCAATTTTTGCAAAGAAAATTATCTAAAATCTTAATCTCCCAAACAGAAAGCTTTCATTTTTTGTGTCCCTTTCCACTTTTTGTTTATACCAGAGAAAGCTAAACATGTTTGTTCTAGACACCGTGCTGATGCCTTTACACACTGTCTCATTGAGCAGGGGTAAGGGATAAGCACCCCACCTAACCCTACCTAAACCCTGGTGTTTTTGGCACCAGGGACCAGTTTCATAGAAGACAAGTTTTCCCACAAACCAGGGATGGAGGTGGAGTGGGGGTAGGAATAAGATTCTCAATCTAGAAGCTCACAATCTAGATCCCTTACAAGTGCAGTTTACAGTAGGGTTTAGGGATCCTGTGAGAATCTAATGTCACAGCTGATGTGACAGGAGGTGGGGCTTAGGCAGTGATGCAAATGCTAGGGAGCAGCTGAAAATACAGATGAAGCTTACCTAATTTGCCTGCGCAGTATTCACCCCTGGCTGCTCTTTTTTTTTTTTTTTTTTTTTGAGACATCAAGCTGTCCCCCTGGGTAGAGTGCTCCAACTCCAACTCCTGAGCTCAAGCGAGTCTCCTGCCTCAGCCTCCCAAGTAGCTGGGACCACAGGCGCCCACCACAACACCCGGTTATTTTTTGGTTGCAGCCATCATTGTTTGGCGGGCCTGGGCTGGATTCAAACCCGCCACTTTAGGTGTATGTGGCTGGCACCGAGCCACCCCTGGTTGCTCTTAACAGGCCCAGGGGTTGGGGACCGCAGCTCTAAAGCATTTCATTAATTCAGTTTACTCAGCATCAGTGTGGGTTAATTTAATAACTTTTCATTTGCATTTAGTCTAGATTGTTTGCAAGGATCAACACTTTTCTAATTTATTTTCAGGTCCTTTAGTGTGAGATGTTATCTCTTGTGTTAAAATAGTTTCTTTTTTTTTTTTAATTAATTAATTATTTATTTTGCAGCTTTTGGCCAGGGTTGGGTTTGAACCCACCACCTCTGGTATATGGGGCCAGTGCCCTACTCCTTTGAGCCACAGGCACCACCCATGTTAAGGTAGTTTCATTAATAAGTATAGAAAGGTAATGCAAGAGTTCTACTTCAAGATTACTTAAGTAGTATTCACATTATCTTATTTTTTTTTGCCCTGTATCACTCACCAGCTCACTGCCATGCTCTATCCCAGGGATGTCCATCGTGTGGCCCATGAGCTGCATGCTGATTTTGTGAAGGCTTTTTTGCTTATCTGCAGTGTTTGATACCATGAAAAATATGCACAGACCTTTTTTTTTCCCCTGCTAATCGGCTTTGATTGGTGTTTGCATATTTACTGTGTGGCTCAAGACAACTCTTTATTCTTCTAACACGTGGCAAAAAAAGTTAAGACTGGACACCCCTGCCCTATCCCTTACCCCACCTATTTTAATCCACATTCCACTGATGGTGCTCTTTGTAGGGTCACAAACCTAGGGTCAGGATCACTTGTTGAAGCTGAGATCCCACACCTTCTTTGCTTGTAACTTCTGTAGGAAGTTTAGAACAGCCTCTCCACCACCATCCCTTCCCTGGAACCCACCCTGGATTTTTCTCTCTGTTCTTTTTCTATCTCACCACCCCCAGCCCCATCAAAGAAGTTGGTCTGTGTTCACTTTACTCCCATTGCAATTATCACCTATTTAATAGGTTTCTTTCTTTCTTTTTTGCAGTTTTTGGCAGGGGCTGGATTTGAACCCGCAACCTCTGATATATGGGGCTGGTGCCCTACTCCTTTGAGTCACAGGCACTGCCCAAGTAATAGGTTTCTAACTGGTCCTCCACTTGGGTTTGTGAGCTTCTGGTTTAATTCCAACTACCTGAGTGTCTACTATAAGCCAAGAATTATGCAAGAATTCATATCAGAAGGGGAAGGTGAATATTTAACGTAAGCATGAATTTATGACATTGGGAGGTAAAGGTAAGAACTAGCCAGATTCAAAATTCTGTATCAAACACTGATGAATTCAACTCACCGCTTGATTTTTCTCAGTCCCCAAGAGATGATGAAAACAGGGGACCCCTCCAGGATCTTTAAGTACACACATTCTGGTAAGGGTGAAAGTGCATGTGAGACAGTAGAAGAGTGCAGTCAATAATTTCTAAATAGTGTGGGGTCAAAGGCCCATGCTGGAGACAACAAGAGGCAACCTCTCCAACTCTTTTTTTTTTTTTTTTTGAGACAGTCTCACTATGTCACCCTCAGGAGAGTCCTGTGGCATCAGAGCTCACAGCAACCTCCAATTCTTAGGCTTAAGCGATTCTCTTCCCTCAGCCTCTCAAGTAGCTAGGACTACAGGTACCTGCCACAATGCCCAGCTACTTTTTTATTATAGTTATTGTTTGGCAGGCCTGGGCCAGGTTCAAACCTCTAGCTCCAGTGTATGTGGCTGGAGCCTTAGCTGCTGGGCTACAGGCACTGAGCCCCTCTCCAATTCTTTTTAAGATCATGGTTTAGGAGACGCACTCCCTCACACAGGAATGTCATTCTGTTCTTCCATGCTTTTATTGGTGACAGCAATGGACAAGAACCATACCAGGCATAGCAGATACCCATGCCCAGCACCTGGGGTGCCAGGCAGGCCCTGCACGGCCAATGGCACATCTAGCCCCAGCCCAAGATCCATCCTACCCAGGCCATGTTCCTGAATGGGCAGGAGGCCGTCTGTCCAGTTTGTACGTGTGGATCAGTCTGTCTGAGTGCTTGAGCCGCTGCCTGCAGGGGCCCCCCATCCTTGGCACATGGTAGGGGCTGCTGGGAACACAACGTGACATGCCCCGGTGGACCACCAAGCCCCGGTGCTGACCATGGGACTTAGAGCCAGGGACTGGAGGTGGCAGGGGGCCAGGCACAAAGTTCACTCCAGGGCCACATCCTACAAAAGAACCACCAGTCATTATCAGAGCCAGCTTCTGACCAGGGAGAGCAAAGCTCTGCTCTTAGGCAGCTCTAGTCTTCCAGGTAAGCTTCTCTGAGATTAAGTTTCCCCATCTGCAAAACAATGATGCCACTTCCCCTTTCTTCAGGCTGGGAAATTATGATAGTCAATGAACTGACTGACTCTATAGACGCTATTCCAAACTCAAGGACTGCTGTGACCAAACACAATCCTGGGGGGCAGGGGTGGGAGGAAAAGGGGCTGCCCCCAACTCCTATTAGCTCACCTGGGCACAGGATGCTGGGCTGGGGAAGGTGCAAAGGGAGGCTGCAGAGGAACCTACCTAAATGGGGTGGCACTGAGAAGTCTTCCATTGGATTCTGATTGAAGAATTCTTGGGGTGGGAAGGGCTGGCCTGGGAAAAAGGGGGCATCCTGGGGCAAGGGTGTGAAGAGGGGAGGTGGAGAGGGCTGAGGAAGAGGGTAGGAAAAAGACATGGGAGGGGGCAAAGGAGAGGGTGGGGGCAAGGCCAGCTGCTCCCCAAAGTCAGGGGACTGCCTATGGCTTCCCTGGAACAGATGATCCATGTCTGGCCAGTCCTCCATCCATGGGTCTAGGAGAGGGATGGATTTTTTAGGCAGGCCTATGGAGTGAGGTTGCCCTGAGCTCTGGTTCTCTATACTTCCAAGGCTCTGTTCCCTCTGCTTGGAGACCAGGGAAACCAGGTGGAGCACTGTGCCTTCTAGCCAGTCTTTCTCACTCTGTCTTATATCAAGCCAAGCCCAAGCCCTTATATGTTCCTTCTTTCTACCTCTGGAAACCTACCCTTGTTCTGAATTCATGCTCCCCTCCAGAGCCTTCTCCCTTTATATGCCCAATTCCTGTCTCTTTAGCTTCTTGCTCTCCCCACAGACCAAATGTAAAGCCATAAATAAGCCAAACATAAAGATCTTATTATTCCCTTTTCCAACTAGCTGTGTTTTCTTTCCAAAGACAGACCTGGGGAGTCCCAGGTCTGGGGGAGTCAAGCTGTCTTGAGCTGTTCCACAACAAACATTTTGCTCAATTTCTATTCCCTCCTCAACTGCTGACTGCCTCTTTTAAACCCTACTCCACTTGCTCAACGCTTTTCCTATTAAATGTAACCACTTGCTAACAAATTACAAAACTGCTTTCTTCCCAAGTGTCACAAGACACCACTAATGACTTCTGTCCTCTCTGAAAGTGTCTCTGCCCTCATCCCCTTTTGTTTCTACCATTTGCCCCTCTTTCCTGTTCACATCTAAAGTGTGAGCATTGCTCTGCTTTCTCCTTCAAAGTTCATGTTCATGCCCTTGGCTTTCATCTCTCCGCTGGGAACTTGTGACTCCAAATCTACTCCATATTTTCCCAGTACCTCAAATAAATCTGTCCTAACCAAATTCACCAACTCATTCTCCCACATCAAATCAGCTCCTGCTTTTGACATCCCTAACTTCTGGAACTCCAAATTGGATTTTGGAGGCCTGAGCCCCCACAAATTAGCCTTATAACATTTAGAGAGTCCCTTTCTTGGCTGGAAATCAATTCTCTCACCTAACAATCAAGGAAATCAGACCATTATGTAATCAAAGTCCTATTCACCTCTTTGATGCTCCAACTCCTGGCCTTCCCGTGCCCCTCACACCCTCTTATGTTGTGACAAACAGCCATCTAACATGACTTGTGTTACCAATTCCACAAACACTATTCTGTCAGTACTACGTACAGAGCAATTACGCTAGACAATGCGGCTGAAAGGGGTGAACTGTCCGACAAGTCCTGGGCAAGAAACTTGCTCTTTGGGGACATAATGCAGAAGATACACAGCCATGGAAACAGCCAGCCATGAAGCCCATTTTGTGGGCATGTGGGAACTAGGAGGCTGACAGGGAAACCGATGTTCTGCAGCAGAGTGAGTTACAGCTGAAATGTGATGGGAACAGTGTCTCAAAAGAAGCAGGAAGGATAGAGCCCTCAGAAGGCTCCACCAATGACCCAGACATGGGGCCAGATGAAAGTTGCACCAAGCTACAGCCAGTCACACTGGGAGGCTGAGGCTGACCTAAGACACCTATGGTGTGTTGTCCACGAAGCCCACCCCCATGAGGCTGACCTTCCTGATGCTATATTTCTGTTCAACAACCTTCCAGCTGACTGTGCACTCCACCCCCAACCAACAGACTTACTTGCTCTTGCCATCTTTCCCTTAATCGCCCTTCCTCCATTTGTCTTTCTGTCCCCCACACCTCTGCCTAGCTTGAAGTGCCTCCATTTCTTTCCTGTTCATCTGTTGAGATCTTTTAACAAGCTGCCTTATATGACCAATGCTTATATAACCTTGTTCACATACAACAGATGATCACATGACTAGACTGTAGAACACTGGAACTCAGGCAAGAACATTGCTCCTAGGATCTAACCTTTCTCAGAGGACAAGGGAAAAGCATTCAGGAGCCATCGGTTCTTCCAGGGACCGTTACTTCCCTTGAGTAGCTTTGTCCTGTTCCATTTCTGAACCTTGTGCTCTGAGGGCCCTCTCCTCTCTACCCTCCCCTCCTTGTGATAGGGCTCACCAGGGGCACAGTTACGCTTGGGCAGCTCCACGCCCCAGGCATCAGCCACATGGGTCAGAAGCAGCTGTGAGAGGTGGCGATGTGCATGTTGGTCCCAGTGGACACCATCCCGATGACGATGCTGTACTGCATGCCGGAAATGAAAGTGGAGGTCTAGGACATCAAAACAGTGGTCCCCAGCCAGTGTAGCACTGTAGAAGTTCCCTTCAACCACATCCCTCCGCAGAGTGCCTGCCAGAGGCTGAAGCTGAGTGAGAAAGTCAAGAGCCACAGAATTAAGCAGGGTCGGGAAGGAGGGTCCCCTATCTACTAGCCAACTGTCCCATCTCTTGTTCTGAGGAGCCTCAGTCACTTGCCTCTGGCAGGAGAAAACCCCCAGTGACACGCTCCCCCAGGGGCATCGCCATGTTCCACACCCTCAGGCAGGAGTCTGGCAACACCTGGTCCATACGCAAAAATACCCGCTCCAGGTTCTCTCGATAGCTCTCCATTGAGTAGCGGCCATACCTGTTGGGTACCACACAGGGTGGGCAAAAGCACAGGGGTTGACTACCCCCAACCAGTCCTTTCCTTTCCCCTGTCCCAACCTGGAGAGATCCCAGAGGCAGGAGTTGATGATCACCAGGTCCGGGGCAGGCCCATATGTCAGCTCCTCCAAGACATTCTCGAGGTACTCAGAGTAAACGCGGGTGAGGAAGTAGAAGCGCACAAGGTGATGGCCAGAACCCGAGCAGAACTGGCGAACCTCACGGTACTGTGTCCCGTTGTGCAGCTCACCCAGCTGGCCCCCAGCCACCAGCTGGTCCTGTTCAAAGCTCAGCTCTCCCTACCCGGCCCCCACCCCGCCAGTCAGATCCATGCCAGGGAGGAGGACCCTGCCAGGCCAGGGTCTGTGCCCGCCCACCAATGGCATGGCTGCCAAGCTTCCCTCACCTTGGCTTTCAGTTGGGCAGCTGTGAGGAGAGAGTCTTTCTGTAGCAGAAGCACCAGGTCCTTGTATACAGCCCGTTGGACTGTGGGGAGATGGAAATCCCAAAGGTGCAGCAGACTTCAAACTCCCCCCCCCAAGATACTCCCAAGTCCAGGCCTCCCATCTTCCCAGGGCTGGGCTCCCCAATACTAGCTCTGTGGAGTGTTGACTGAGAAAGAGAAGAAAAGATGAGGTTAAAAAGAACTGCCACTGTCTGTTCTTTCTGTGGGTCTCCCTGCTCACAGCATATGGTGACCCAAGATCATCTGGCAGGAGTGAAGTCGGCCAAGTCACCAGGAGTCGTACAACATAATCTATGGCCTTTGTGAGGGAAATTATGGAGGACTGTTTAGGAGAGAAAGGCTGAACGAGAATGGGCTGACAAGTCCACAGGTTACATTAGTATCCTTGTGGCAGATGTGGGGGGAAATAAAAAGAAGATAAAGTCTGCTGGACTAAGACAGGCAGACAGGAGGTCTGAATGGAGACACAGGTCCAGACATAGATCAGGATGCAAGGCGTGGGATTGGGAAGCGTCATCGTAGAGGCGGCACTCACTGGAGTCCCCCAAGATGACCACGAATTTGTTGTGTAGCAGCTGCTGGACTTCCGAGGCCTGGAAGTGGACCATGGCGCTTCGCAGCGGGTGGCGCGGCTCGTCGTTTTCCAGACAGAAGACCATGCCGCCACAGACAACGACGGGCTGCAGGGACAGGACACTAAGCCGCGCGAGGGCGGGGACTCAGAGAAGGTCGGCCTCAGGGCCCGCCCCGAAACAAGCAAGACCTGCGCCAGCCCGTCCTGGACTGCTCAGAGCTACAGGGAAAAGGTGGGAATCAGTGGTGGCGCCAACACTGGTCACACGTGGACCGGCAGTAGGGGTCGCCTGCCTAGCCGGCCTCCAGGGCGATGAAGCGCTTCCCGCGCGGCGCCGCCCTGCGCCCCGCCACGTGCCCGCCACTGCCTCGCGCATGCGCGCGCCCGCTCGCGCCAATTACCTAGTCTGGGGCTCCGCGCCGTTCACCCACGACCAGGGCAAGCTCGCGCAACGTGCGCCTCGCCCGCAGCGGGTTCCTGGCGCAGCCTCATGTTCCCGCGCGGAGGGAGGCCAGTCGGTTCTGCAAAGCCCCCTCCCGTCCCGTGCGTCCCCGGTAGCCGTCGGTGCGCAGCCCGGCGCCCAGCACTCTCCATGCGTGCGTCGCGGTGTACCCGACGGCGCCTCAGGCCTAGGTGCCTCAGGCGCGACGCTCACAGTTTCCACTTCCGGTCACCCATGTCCCTCCCTGAGCAACTCCCAACGCCCAGTGGGACAAGAAAGAGAGGGAATGGCCACCGGGGCGGGCAGGAACCCGAGCCTGGCCCACTCGAGGGGGCGCGAAGCCCAGGTGTGGGTGGGGGGCGCGGCAGCAGCCAAATGCGACTGCCCACAGTAGTGATGGCCGCGGCGGCGGCCTCGCCACGTGACCCGGATGGGCGGAAGCGGAAGTGCCGGCCTGGAGCCAGTGCTAAGTGGGTGTCCCCTCAGCGCTGCCCAGCTGCCGTCTGCACTAGCCATGGACTGCTACACGGCGAACTGGAACCCGCTCGGGGACTCCGCCTTTTACCGGTGAGTCGTCCCGCCCTCCCGCCCATGTCCGGGCTTACCCTGGTCGCCCGCCGGCTGGAGTCTGCGGGCGGAGCCGGCGGCACTCTTCCCCGTCACTACTGGCTTTGGGGTCCGCCCCTGCGCCGACTTTCCCGGAGCGTCTGCCACTTAACGCACAGCCGCTTGTGGCCCAGGAGCCGGGCCTTCACCTGCTTCCCCTTCCCCAAACTGAGGCAAGCACGACGGTTATCCCGCAACTCAGGTCTTTGAGCCTCCGGAAGGATGCTCAGAGAAAGGTCGCCCCCGAGTGCTCAGTATCCTGCCGGAAAGTGCTGCTGAAGTCAGACCACAGGGGCGCTTCGAGGGGGGCGGGATTGCACGACGGGCGGGGTAACAGTACTGACCAAGGCTGAGAGAATGGGGCAAATAGTCAATGAATTCCACTGCACCGGGAGCAAGCACCCTTTTCTTGAAGCACCCATCTTACGGGAGTTGTACAGTCCTAAATCACGGGTGTTTCTCGAGTACAGACGTATCACATCATTACCTGGATTAGTATTTTTAAGTAACTTCCCTACTTCTGTTAACAAACCCACGGGGGGGGGGTTATGTTGCTGGTTGAACAGAATGCTAATTACTGAGGCAACGAGGATTATTGAGGAGGAAATAATTTATTTCAGAAGACGTGTTAACTGAGAGGAGGAGGCACAGACTATCTCGAATCTACTTTCACAGGGTCAGGGTTTTTTTTGAAGGTGAAAATGAATGATGCATGAGGGGAGAGAATATCATTACATGTTTGGTAGGAGTGTGGGGCATGCAAGTGCAGTGACAAATCACGCTTGCACATACATCCCATGAACAAAAAATGGTGAGTGATCGCTTCTTGGCCTTCTGGCTTAAGATCAAGTGTAAAAAATAGTGAGTAAATCCACAGCACCCCAACCCAGCACTCATTTTTTTTTTTTTTTTTTTTGCAGATTTTTGGCTGGGGCTGGGTTTGAACCCACCACCTCCAGCATATGGGACTGGCGCCTTACTCCTTTGAGCCACAGGTGCCGCCCCCAGCACTCATTTTTTAAAGTATTAACTTACACTACAGTCAGTCCCTGGGTTATGAACAGGATAGGTTCTATAGATTTGTTCTTAAGTTGCATTTGTATGTAAGTTGGAACAGGTAAATTTACCTATTACCTTTAGTATTCTTCATTAGTAAGTGGGAGTTAGACATCAGTTGGATGTTTGTAACTTGGGGACTTAGTGTAATAGCTCTCATTTGTAACTGCAAATGTTTGTAACTCTAGGGGACTTCCTGTACTTTGATAATACATGTTGCTAACCAGGCTTATTAAATCAGAGAGTACTGAGGATAATAGCTTTCCTACAACAGAGCTGCTGTTTATTATTTGAAGTCTAAGCTTTGTCCAGCCTGAAATCCTAGCACTCTTGGAGGTCAAGGTGGGAAAATCCCTTGAGCTCAGGAGTTTGAGACCAGCCTGAACAAGAGCAAGACCCCCATATCTAGTAAAAATAGAAAAATTATCTGGGCATGATGGCAGGCACCCGTAGTCCCAGCTATTCGGAAGGCTGAGACAGGAAGATTGGTTGAATCCAGGAGTTTGAGGTTTATGTGAGGCAGGCTAATTCCATGGCACTCTAGCCTAGGCAACCAGAGTGGAAATGCTTTAAGGACGGGCACTTAATTTTTTCCCTATGTGTGCATAGCCTTATGCGTAGTCAGGACCTAAATACATGTTTAAGTAAGTGGATGAATGATAAACATGCAGCAGACATTGCATTTTGAGCCCTTTGGGCAAGACAGGATTCTTTGCATTGAAAGTAGCATTCTGGAGAACTCAGTGTGGAAAGACAGAAAAAGAAATCAAAATACATTACTTAAACATTAATTTTTAATTCAACAGGTTAATATGTTATCATATTGCATTCTCATTTATAAGTGAAATATGTTTGTAATTTCCCCCTTATAATAATATATTTTCTCCAATTTTAACATCAGGTATATCAAGAAATTATGACCAATTCTTGTGGGGCTCCAGAAGTCAAGCCATTTTTTTTATCCTAAAAGTACAATTTGGGCTAATCTGATTAATTAATTTAACCCAGCCCTTTGCTTGGTTGTACCTGTGTTGACCATTAAGATAGACATGGTCCCTGCCTGACTTCATGGAGCTTAGCAGGCAAATCAGTTGACAATCACTGAGTATTTGATCATAATAAGTATGTGGGAATGTACAGGAGCATATAACCTAAGCAAGCATATAGCGGATTGGAGGGGAAGGGTCAGAACTAGAGAAGACTTTCTGAGAGAAATAATATCCCTGGATGAGTAAACTTAGGTGCAAGAAGCGGGATGGAGAAGAGGATGTAGAAAAGTCCCAAGGCAGGAAGGACTGAGGCACTCCCAATGACCTAAAGAGAACCAGTGTGGCTGGAATGCCATACATAGCAGGGGCAGGACGTGAGATGAGGCTGATGCAGGGACTTGTAGACCACTTTTTTCAGAAGGAAAATGGAAAGCCTAAATTAAAGGATCTTAAAGGATTTATGTTTGGTTTTGCAGGGGGTTTTGTGTATATGTGTTTTAAGTTCCTCTGGAGGCAACAAGGGGAACAAATTGGAAGGGGCAAGCAAGAAGAATGGAAAGCAAGGGAGACGGGTTAGAAGCCCTGTGCAATAGACTAGGGGGAAGTCAAGGGTGGTGAGTACAAGGTGGGGAGAAAGGACTAGTCTGAGAGATTTAGAAGATAACACAGAAGGAGTTTGTAATGATTGCACTTTGTGGGAAGAAGGAAGAGCAAGGACTTAAGGATGACTTGGGTTTTTGGCATAAACCACAAGAAAGGAAGAGTGGAAGAGTTTAGTGTAAAAGAAAGCAAGCATGGTTTGAGTACATTAAGTTTCAAGTGTTTTAGAAACATCCTTATGGTAAAAGAAAGGAGGTAAAAATACATTATATATTCCTGAAATCATTTTTAGAAGGGAAGATGACTTAAGTAGTTGTGTTTTTTGTTTTGTTTTGCTTTTTTGCATTATATAAACACGAACATTTCATATATAAACATGAACACAAAATTGTGATTAAATATATATAATATAAAATTTACAATCCTAACTATTCTTGAGTGTACTGCTTAGTAGTATTAAGTATGTGCACTTTGTTCTGTACCCAGTCTCCAGAACTTTTTCATCTTCCAAACTGAAATTCTATAAAGGAAGGGTGCATACACACAAAAACTCCCCTGAAATTCTATACTCATTAAATAATAACTCCCCATTTTCCTCTCCTCCAGTCCATGGCAACTACCATTCTCTTTTCTGTTGTCTCTATGAATTTGATTCTATGAATATGAAGTATAGATACTTCATTTAAGTGGAATTATACAATATTTGTCTATTTGTGACTGGCTTATTTAGCATAAATAAATGTCTTCAAGGTTCATTTTGTAGCATGTGTCAGACTGTCCTGAATAACATTCCATTGTGTATATATATGTATATATATTCACACATATATACATATACATATATACACATATATATACCACATTTTGCTTATCCATTCATCCATCAGTATATAGTTGGGTTGCTGTCAACCTTTGGCTATTGTGAATAGTGCAGCTATGAACATGGGTGTATAAATATCTTTTCACTATTATCTGTACTGTGCTTTTACTTAGTTTTGGTTTATACTTAGAAATGAAATTGCTAGATTAGATCATGTGGTAATTCTATGTTCAATTATTCGAGAAAGTGTCATGCTGTTTTCCATAGCAGCTGCTGTACCATTTTACATTCCTGGCAACAATGCTCAAGAGTTCTTTAGTAGTATTTGCTTTTGAGATAGGATGGACTTTTTAGGGCTTGGGGATTTTGGAATTACAGAGTTATTCCCCAAGGTAAGACCTGACTTGCTTCTTCCTCCCCAGACATCTAATATCCCAGTCTGGACTGGCTGGAGATCACCTGTTTTCACACAAGAGCTTTTCACCCTAATGGACTATGCTTCTCTAGCAGTTCAGCTGCATTGCCACAGGGATTTCTTCATTGTTCTCTGCAGGGAACTGGAATTGAAGCTACCAGAACTATTAGATTTAATGATTTCCTGGTAATAGAATCCAGGATCCATTTACTGCTGCTGAGATTTCCACTTCTGGGGCCTGGGAGTGGACAGAAAGATGTAGCTGGCCTTCCTTACTGAGGGTGTGGCCTGTTCTCAGAGTCCTTGCTCTTAGGCTTTTCCAGAGGCCAGCCTTCACTTTGCATGTCCATACCTTGTGCTACCCCATGCTACCGTCTAGGCACAGCTTAAGTCACCTCACTGTCCTTGAGAAGTATACTTTATGTTGAGGACTTCAAGAGGTGGTGGATGCATTGCTGCTCTTAACTCCCTGGTCCTTCTGTACCCCCTTCAGGGGCTTATTGTATTAGGCTTTGCCTCTTCACTGCCAGGTCCATGTAGCTCCCAGTATGGTGGGCCATATTTTATTTATTTATTTATTTTTTTGAGACAAGAGTCTCACTCTACCCTCAGTAGAGTGCCACAGTGTCACAGCTCATAGCAATCTCAAACTCTTGGGCTTAAGTCCCAAGTAGCTGGGACTACAGGCGCCTGCCACAATGCCTGGCTAAATGCTGCCCTACTCACTAGTTGTTTGATTGGAGGTTTTGGCCCACAGCCTTCTAGGCACCTTAGCTCTTGCCACTTCCAGAGCAACTTAAGTAGCCACCTGGCTTCATGGTTTCTTGACCTCTACTTGAGTGATTTTTTTTTTTTTTGAGACAGAGCCTCAAGCTATCCCCCTGGGCAGAGTGCCGTGGCACCACAGCTCACAGCAACCTCCAGCTCCTGGGCTCAAGCGGGTCTCCTGCCTCCGCCTCCCAAGTAGCTGGGACCACAGGTGCCCGCCACCATGCCTGGCTATTTTTTTTGGTTGCAGCTGTCATTGTTGTTTGGCAGCCTGGGCTGGATTCGAACCCGCCACCTTGGGTGTATGTGGCTGGCGCCTTAGCCACTTGAGCCACAGGCGCCGAGCCTACTTGAGTGATTTTTATCCACCATAGTCACCCTCTCCTTGCATCTCCCCCCACCTCTTCTTATCAGAGCTACTCTACCTCTGAAATGTTACATTCAGACAGTCCCCTCTTTGGCCACAAGCCCTTGGCTGCACTGATACTCTGATGCCTCCTGATAGACCTGTTCTTTAGCCTTATAGGGATCCCCATTCATGCAGCCTTCTGTTTTCTTTGTGTCCATGTGTAGAGCCCCCTTCTGTGGAGGTTTCCCTACTTGTCTAGCTTGGAATACAGCCATGGGCAGTCACTTTAGTTCCTTTCTTGCTTTTTCCTTAACAATCTGTTCCTTTGTCCTTCATTTACACCCTCCTGGTGCAGAACCACCTCCCAGTTCATCAGCATCCCAGCATCTCTACACCTCTACCTAGGCTGCTAAACACTTTCTTGAGGTTCACACAGCAGACAGGTTGGGGCTGCTGTAAATTCATAGCCACCAACCTCAACTGGACCCTCACAGTCCTGTTATGGGAGTCAGTCTACACTCTCATCACAAGGATGGCACTTCTAAAAGATAAAATGAAGAAGCTACTGGGAACAATTATAATATTTTAGAATTACTGAATATTGAAGTCTCCTTGCCCCCTCCTTCCAATAGTTGATTTCACCTCATGCTTCCCAGAGAACTGGAAGTCATTGCATGGGTGGGCCTTGGTTTCCCCCAGCAACCTGCCTGCTGTCTTTCATGCTGAGGAGATGTGCCCCTGTGTAGCCTTGTCACTGTCTCCCTGCTTTCTCAGAAACCTCTAGACCTCCCTTCAGCCATAGTATTTTTCCAGCTGTTGTCTAGAATCCCCTATGTCAAGACCACTTGAGAGCTGAGTAAGATGGCAGGTGCCTATAGTCCTAGCTGCTCAGGGGGCTAAGGTGGGAGGATGGCTTGAGCTCAGAAGTTCCAGGCCAGCCTGGGCAACATAGTAAAATCCTCTATCTAAATATATATTTTTTAAAGATCACCTGAGGCCAGGCACAGTGGCTCGTGCTTGTAATCTTAGCACTCTGGGAGGCTGAGGTGGATTGCTTGAGTTCAGGAGTTCAAGACGAGCCTGAGCAAGAGCAAGACCCTGTCTCTACTGAAAATAGAAAAATTAGGGCAGCGCCTATGGCTTAAAGGAGTTGGGCGCCAGCCCCATGTGCTGAAGGTGGTGGGTTCAAAAACCCAGCCCCAGCCAAAAATTGCAAAAAAAAAAAGAAAAGAAAAATTAACTTGTTGTCATGGTGGGTCCCTGTAGTTACAGCTACTTGGGAGGCTGAGGCAAGAGGATCACTTGAGCCCTAGAGTTTGAGGTTGTTGTGAGCTATGACACCACAGCACTCTACCCAGGGCAATAGAGTGAGACTCTATCTCAAAAAGTAAATAAATAGAGCAGTGCCTGTGGCTCAGTGGGTAGGGTGCCAGCCCCATAAACCCAGTGGCAGGTTCAAACCCAACCCCGGCCAAACTGCAACAAAAAATAGCCAGGCGTTGTGGTGGCCGTCTGTGGTCCCAGCTACTCAGGAGGGTGAGGCGAGAGAATCACTAAAGCCCCAAGAGCTGGAGGCTGCTGTGAGCTGCGATGCCATGGCACTCTACTGAGGGTGACAAAGTGAGACTCTGTCTTTAAAAAAAAAACAGTGAATAAATAAGGCTGGGCATGGTGGCTCACACCTGTAATCCTAGCACTCTGGGAGGCTAAGCTGAGTAGATTGCACGAGTTCGAGACCAGCCTGAGCCTGAGCCAGAGCCAAAGCGAGACTTTGTCTCTAAAAAAATAGCTGGGCATTGTGGCAGGTACCTGTAGTCCAGCAGCTTGGGAGGCTGAGGCAAGAGAATCGCTTAAGTGCAAGAGTTTGAGATTGCAGTGTGCTGTGATGCTATGGCATTCTACAGAGGGGGACAGAGTGAGACTCTGTCTCAAAAAAAATAAAAAAATACATAAATAAAAATAAAAAATCACCTGAGATGCTGGCAACCTACAGATTTTTAGATTAGATCTACTCTGTTATCTCTAGTGTGAGTCTTGGAAATTTGGCCTATAGTTTAACAAGCATCCAAGTGTTTCTTTGCTGCTAAAAAATTTAGACCACTACTGTACATTATTTTTCACTTCAGTGTTTCCTGTCAGTTTTCAGTTATGCTCAAATCTCCCATTCTAGCAAAAGAATAAATTTCCTTATCCCACAGATCCCTCCTCCTCACCCCATCTTTCTCTTCCCTCCCCTACCCACCGAAAGTCTGAAGACCTCCATCTATACTTATTTCCATTTTCTCTCTTCCCACTGACCACTTAACTCTAGTCTGATCTCAAAGTGTTCTCACTGATATTCGGTTACTGCAGTGGGTGTACCTCAGGCCTGGTATGAACTTGACTCCCTAGAGCATTGGCCAGAGCCGATCCATAGTCACTTTGTACCCCATGATTGCATTAATGTACACAGCTAGGATTTAATAAAAAAAAAAAAAAGAAGAAGAAGAAGTAGAAAGCAATCCTCCTGGGCACACATGGGGCACAAATGAGCCATAGCTGATGGGCCAGGTACATGGCCTTGCCACCAAGTGGGAGTGGCAGTGTAAGCAGACCTGGAGCATCCAATGTCTATGGAGAAAGTCACAGGAAGGTGGATGATGATTTGGTCTAACACACATCAAGGTATTGTGTGTTCTGGGGACATGGGGCAGAGCACCACATGTTTTCCTCAAACTCACACTGCTAACTGACCATGCAACACCTGGAAATCTCCCTTTCTAACCACACTGACCCTCAGCACCTGCTACTAAGAAAGCTCCATGTCCAGCTCACTACAAAGCATGTATTGAACGGTCAATTTGGAGCTGACAGGCAATAAATCAAACTGGCCCTCCGCAGTGTTAGCCAGAGCAGCCTTGACCTTGGGAGGCTGCCAAGAGGTTTTTACAGGCAGAGAAAGGTGAGCCTTGTGAGAGACAGGAAGGCAAGGTATGCCCACTGGTAAGACATGCTTAGAATGGCTCAAGAATCCAAAATTGTCAGTTTCATCTTGATCTAACCAGATCTCCCCCCTTCCAAGTTCCCAGGATCCCATTTATACTCTAATTCGTAACTAATTTTCATATGAGAAATGGCATATTGGTGAATTCAGCTGTTGTAATTCAACGACCCACACAATTGTATATTTGATTTTCAATAATAGCAGCTATGTGGCCCCAAGAAATAAGATTCTTTTAGAGCTAATATAGAAGCTTTCTGTTTCTCAGACTGTGACTTGAACTGAAAGATCCATTACCTGAGTTTGTCGTATGCTCTTATAAAATGTTCAAGTGCACTGAAAGTAATCTGTCCCACAGTCTGGTCTTCATAATCATCATTACTGACATACAGTTGGCTATAGAAGTCACTGCCAAAGCATGTTTCAGTTGGTACTTCATCACAGTAAACTGCAGGTTTGATTACTTGTGATGCCACAGCATACAGTGGGTTACTAGCATATCCTTTTTTTTTTTTTTTTTTTTTGAGACAGAGTCTCAAGCTGTCCCCTGGGTAGAGTGCTCTGGCATCACAGCTCACAGCAACCTCCAACTCCTGGGCTCAAGCAAGTCTCCTGCCTCAGCCTCCCAAGTAGCTGGGACCACAGGCGCCCACCACAACGCCTGGCTATTTTTTGGTTGCAGCCGTCATTGTTGTTTGGCGGGCCCTGGCTGGATTCGAACCCGCCACCTTAGATGTATGTGGCTGGCGCCTTAGCCACTTGAGCCACAGGCTCCAAGCCTTTTTTTTTTTTTTTTGGTAGAGATG
>CAUYTI010082720.1:0-12021 GCA_963575145.1 Galago senegalensis
TTGGCACACCACTCTCCCACAAAAAACAAAGTTAAAAAATTCCAAAAAAAAAAAAAAAAAAAAAAAAAAAAAAGAAGAAGAAGAAGAAGAAAAAGAACAAAGATCATCCTACTTAAGTGTCTCTAGGCTCTTTTACTATTTGGAATGCAGCTTGAGTCTCACTACTGTACAAAATCTCAACGGTTGTGGCAGCCTAGTCGCTGGTATCTCACCAGTGAATGTAATCAATCAGACACAATGAGAGGTCATTTTTAGCTCTGTAGATGGAGAAATAAAAAATATCCTGGATCAAATACTTGCACTATACCAGCTGAAGTGAGCAGAAAAGTCCAGTATCTTGGCCCAGAATCCTGTATCCTTCAACAATCAAGGCATCATGGACAAAATCACAATGGATGTTGACCTACATTACCATCTTTATATTCAATCTTTTTTTTTTTTTTTTTTGAGATGAAGCCTCAAGCTATCCCATGGGTAGAGTGCCATGACATCATGCTCACAGCTACCTCCAACTCCTGGGCTCAAGCGAGTCTCCTTCCTTTAAATTCAATCTTATTCCTGCTAGCATGCATGGTTGCTGTCCAGGTTTGTTGTTGGGTTCAAATTGTTACAAAGTGTAGGGTTCTTTTCTCGGCACTTATTTCTTGCTTCCAAAATTTTGTTTCATAACTATGTCCAAAGGATTCAACAATACATAATTTTTTTTCTGAGTCACCATTTTGTAATCAAGAGTGGGATTCATACCTTGTGCTGCCCTGGGATGTTACAGAAGAGTGGGGTTAATATCTAGTGCTTCTATGGGATGTTGCAAAACAAGAAATTGAGCACAATGATCGGACAATAATTTGAAAGACCTAAATGGTATGTCACACAATTCCAAGATCTACTTTTCATGATCTTTTACTGATTTATCTAGGATTTTTTTGGATAGTAGGTGTCTCACTGAAAGTTCCCTCTTTTTTTTTTTTTTTTTTTTGTTGAATGATAACTGTGTACATTAATGTACTTCTGGGGTACAGTATGGTGTTTTCACATGCATTCTGAAATACTTTCGTCAAAAGGTTTATCTTATAGGGGTACAGGTGAATCTTAGAGTAGAATGTGAACGTTTTAAAGGAATAACTGAGAAAATGACATGAAGGCTATGTTGACCAGTTTGACAAAAGTTCCCTCTTGAAATCATGTGAGGTTGTGTGTCCTGTAGTGTATTAAAACTTGTAGTGATTTATGATGATCATGGGAAATATCAACCCATCCTTAAATTTCCATGAATCCTGAATTCCGTGCTAGGTCTGTGTAAACTTTTCACTTCTTGGCCACAATGCATGTTCAAAAGGTATGGTTGGTCAGATATATAATACACAATAATTTTACCTAATAAAGGTAAAAGAGACCTGTGCATAGTTGTAGTGATCTCCTACCTCAGTTAGGTAACACTACTGACATGAAGGCCTCCCTATATGTCACTGAGGCCTGAGGATTGAACAATCCTCAAAGTTCCCTGATAAGCTCATATCTTACGTAGAGCTCAATGACTTTGCACATACATGACTACAATATTTTGATTATCTGGGAAGCCAAATGGGAAAGATACCCTGAGCTCTCATGGTTGAGATAAGGCTAAGCAACAGTAAGACAACCTCAGCCCTGATCTCCTACTGGGAAAGAGTAGTCAAGTGTTGCATGCCTTACAAATATTTCCAACTACTCTAGAGGCTGAGGTTGGAAGATCACTTCAATGGAATAGCTGGATGTCTATAGCTGACAGTGGCTCACAATGAGGGTGGTGAGGCTCAGCACCTATAGCTCAACAGGCGAAGGCGCCATCCACATATACCTAAGGTGCCGGGTTCGAATCCCCAGCCTGGGCCTGCCAAACAACAATGACGGCTGCAACCAAAAAATAGCTGGGCTTGTGTCTGGCGCCTGTGGTCCCAGCTACTTGGGAGGCGGAGGTAGGAGACTCGATTGAGCCCAGTAGTTGGAGGTTTCTGTGAGCTGTAATGCCATGGCACTCTACCCATGGGGACAGCTTGAGGTTCTGTCTCAAAAAAACAAAAAAGAAAGAAAGAAAGAAAATGAGGGTGGTGAGTTTGAAAATAGTCCCAGTGAATCTGCAACAAAAAAGAGCTGGGCATTGAGATAGGTGACTGTAGGTCAAGCTACTAAGGAGCCTGAAGCAAAAGAACCACCTGAGCAAGGAGATTGATAATTCTGTGAGCTGTGATGGCACAGCACACTACCAAAAGATACAAAGTGAAACTCTGTCTAAAAAAAAAAAAAAAAAGAATCCTTCTTAAGTGTCTCTATACACTTTCATTATCTAGAATGCAGCTTGAGTCCCACTCTAAAAATTCTCAACTTTTGTGTCAGCCTAGTGACTGGAATGTCAGCTGTTAATGTAATCAATAAGATAAAAATAGGAGATCACGTCTCTGTTTGTTGATGGAGGGCTAAGAAATGTCCTGTATCAAATACTTGAAGGACACCAGCAGAAGTGAGCAGGAAATTCCAGTGAGTATATTTGACCAGAAGCCTGGATCCCACGACATTCCAGGATGAAGTAACTACATGGTCACCATGGATGACATCAAATGGGTATTTCCCTGGATTATCAGATTTAAGCTTAGTCATATTCCAGCTAAGCATGTGTAGTTGCTGTCTCAGATTGTTGTTGGGTTCAAAAGATTACAAAGTATGGGAATCATTTCTCCATACTCAAGTCATGCTTCATAAATTTTGTTTTGTAACCATGGCCAAGGAATTCAACAATCCATACTTTTCTTTTCAAATCATGGATTTCTTCAAATGGAAGAGAGTGGTTTAAACCTAATGCTACCCTGGGATGCTATACAACAATAAATTGAGCCCAGTGTTTGGACAATGATTTAACATATCTAAATGGTGACTCACACAATTCTCAGTTCTACTTCACATGATGTTTTTTTCTTTCTCTAGAATAGCCTGTATCAGACAGTAGGAGTGTCAATAAAGGTTCCCTTTCAAAATCTGGCGAGGAACTGTGTCCAGTAGTGTACTCCATACCTGCAGATATTTATGATTATCATGGGAAATATGAGCATGTCTTTAATTTTCCATCAATCCTGAATTTCATGGTAGGTGTGTATAAACTTTGGCTTCTTGGCCTCAATGCACGTTGAAAAGTTATGTTGGATCACCCATATAGTATACAGGAACTTATGAAAACTGATAGGGCTAAAAGAGAAAAATGCATAGAAGTGGTAATCTCCCAACATACATATGTAAAACAGTGCTGAAATACTCCATATTTTTCACTGAGGCCTGAGTATTGGACAACTCTCAATGTCCCCAATAAGCTCATTTTTAAGTAAACCTCAAGGACTTATGCCATGGATTATTACAACGTTAAGATGCTCTATGCAACCAATTTGGACAGATTCCCTGAGCTACCATATTAGAGGCTAGGCTGAGCATAAGAAACACAACCTCAGCCCTGATCTCTCACTAGGTTTATACTCAAATAAAAAGGGTTGTCAAGTGTTTTATTTCTTAGCTATAGTTCCAGTTAATACAGAGGTTGAGGCAAGAGGATCACTTAAACCAAAGACGTGGATGTCATTGTGTGTAATGTTGAGGTCATGGACAATCTTGTCTAGAAAACAGAGTGATATTTAGTCTCATAAGCAATAATAGAAGAAAGATGGAATGAAGGAAGGAAGGAAGGAAGGAAGGAAGAAAGGAAGGAAGGAAGGAAGGAAGGAAGGAAGGAAGGAAGGAAGGAAGGAAAGAAAGAAAGAAAGAAAGAAAGAAAGAAAGAAAGAAAGAAAGAAAGAAAGAAAGAAAAAGGAAGAAAGAAAGAAAAAGGAAGGAAGAAAGGAAGGAAGGAAGGAAGGAAGGAAGGAAGGAAGGAAAGAAAGAAAGAAAGAAAGAAAGAAAGAAAGAAAGAAAGAAAGAAAGAAAGAAAGAAAGAAAGAAAGAAAGAGAAAGAAAGAAAGAGAAAGAAAACAGATAAACAAAAACAAGTCTTCACAACATAGACATGGCCTGTAGGCTGCAGGTTGGATACTCCTGGCTTTAGACATTTAGGCTATTGAGATGAAGGTCAATGCATTTTGCTGTGAGAAATACTGAATTTGGGTCAGTCCAGAAAGACTAAATTTGGGTGAGTCCAGAGGATAGAGTGTTATAGATTGCATTGTTTCTCTTCAAAATTGAAATGTTGAAACTCTTAACCCCCAGTACCTCAGAATGTGACCATATGTGGAGCTAGAATATTAGTATTTGAAGAAAAAAGTAATTAAGGTTAAGTGAGGTCATAGGAATAGGCCCTAATTCAATCTGATCAGTATAAGAAGAGGAAATTTGGACACACAGAAACACATCAAATGTACACAGGCATAGAGGAAAGACCTAGGAGAACACAGTGAAAAGGCAGTTATTCAAAAGTCCAGAAGAGAGGCCTAAAAAGAAACCAAAGTCTACTGACACTTTCATTTTCAAATGCCAGCATCCAGGTATATAAAATATTAAATTTCTGTAGTTTGAACCACCAAGTCTGGGGGTATTTTGTTATGTTGGCCCTAGCAAACTAATTCATCAAGTTATTTTTGAGGGAACAGCCACCCATGTGTTAACTCTAGGTAGTTAATGCCAGCATTGAAAGATATTTTCCTTAACTTGTGAAGTCTGTACTAAATTTGGGCTGTTGGTACCAGACTTCAATTTAATTTGGGGGCATCCAGGTGGTATCAGAGTTGAGAATAGTAGGAATGACAATATATTTGGTGTTTGCTATGGGTTGTACATATTCATATCCTGAAACTTGATCTCTAATGAGAGAGTATTTGGAGGTTAGAACTTTGGGTGATAATTAGGGTTAGATAGGCTGTGAGAGTAGATCTTCCATGCTATGCTAGGATTAATGGTCCTTATGAAGAAATGGAGTAACCACAGCTTTACCTCTCTGCCATATGAAGATACAATGAAAAGGCAGCCATCTGAGAACAAGCAAGAGAACCCCCACTAAGAACCTGACCATGCTGGCACTCTGATCTCAGACATTTAACATCAGAACTGTGAAAAATGAGTTTGTTATTTAAGCTACCCAGTCTATGGTATTCTCTTATAGCAGCCTGAACGGACTAAGACAATGTTAGAAAAAAAGAATGGTAACCAGGAGACTTGTATGTGGCATTATATCCTCAGTGGGAAGAATATATACACACAGTAACCAAAAGGGAAGCAGAAATGGTCTTACTTATCATAATTTCCAATGATCCACTGGGGGACAGTGTGTTTTTGGTCCCTACAATTCTGGGGTTGGTAGAGATATGGAAGTTTCAAAGTGTAAGAGACTTCAAAGTGGTGTAACTTTGCTATTTCCCAATAAATTATAACATACAGCTACCAGCAGGACATCACGTACTTCTTATTCAAAGAAAAAAAAAAAAGGCCAGAAGAAAACCTATTATTGGTTGCAGGGATGATTTACCCTGGTAGCAGGAGGGAGGAAGTTAGACTACTTTACACAATTTTTTGTGGGAATTTAATATGAAATGCAGAAGATTCATTTGGGTTCCTCTTAGTATCCCCTTGCCCCATGAATGGACACAGGAAGAACAGAAATAGGAAATGATGTGATTACTAGGGGCTTAGAATTCTCAGGCATGGAATTTGGAGTTATGCCACTACTGAAGCTCCCAAGGCCTGCTGAGATGGAAACTAAGGATGAGGGCAATTTAGAATGAGTAGTGGATGAAGGAGAGCATGAGAACTAGTTGCAGTCCTGATACCAACTGCAATAATAGGTTTGCTCCACAAGCCTCCTTCTTCTAATTATTTCATCAAGAAGGTCAGGAAAACTGTGTGGAAGCTGCTGTCCTAATTTGCATGAAGTGCATCTGTGTAATATTGTACATATGGTAGATTGTGGCCTCCATGGAGGTGTGCTATACAGATTTTCCCTTCAAAAAACACCTGCCTCAGAGAGCATAGTGAACTCAGGGACTCCAACTGCCACCCCTTCAGAGCTACAGTGATGGTTGTCAAAGGCCACTTTCCCTCTATAAAATCTTAAGCACATGATTGAGCATGGTGGAGGTATGAGAGTCAAGCCATTTATGTTCATGAAGAACTCCTCTAATAGGCAATCTTTACTCAGGAATTTCTATTAGACATGGCTAAAGCTTTCTTATAACTTTACTGTAGTCTGCATCTTTTTCAACCCACTATTTTTTTCTTCTTTCTCCTTCATTTACAGAAATTTCCCAGAATTAATTTTTTTCAGGTTCAATACTCTCTTGCTATCTGTTTTTCAGGAGACAAAAACTGATATACTATATAATGGTATCTCTGAAGCCACTTGGAACTACATTTCAGAAGTGCTAAGCTTTTTTTTTTTAAGAAAAGAAAGAAGTGCTAAGCTTTTCATGGCATCACACATTTATATAGCTGTTTCTTCATGGGATTTCTTCATATCTATATTTATATCATCTATATCTATCTATCTGTCATCTATATATCTATCTATCTGTCTATATCTTGCCTTTCCTCTGTGCTTGATAAACCATTAAAGACAAAATTATTACTGGAGAATATGGGAAAGCATATTCGTGGGAATTCTAGAGGTATAACTTGCATTGATTTTAAATAGAATAAGTGATTAAAAGTTGAAACTGTACAGAGAGTGTAACCAAGTGCTGCCTTTATGTCAAGTAGTTACATTGAATATGGAGGATAAAGCTGGGATAACTTCTGGAGAAAGGATTACAAAGGAAAGGTTAAGTTTTGGAGTGTAGATAGAACTATTAACTTTTGACATTAGAAGGTGACAGTTTTTCCATGTTACATAAGGTAATCAAACAAGAATTAATATGAATGCAAGAAAAATTGTGGAAAAAAATGAAGGAATTTGAATTTTTTTCTATATTCCTGATATAGGCCTGGCTTCATAAAGGTACACATAGCACAGGGCCCTGTGCTTAGAAAGGGGTCCCATGACTGGAGTTACCATCTTGAAATTCTTAATAACTTCATCTTTAAATGTTTGTTATTTTTTAACCTTAACATTTCAGTTCATATGAGGGCCTGGGTCTTCCCACCTTCCTATCTCCCAAGGATGAGTTCTGAGCTTCCAGCTCCCTGCCTTTCATTCCCCACACCCCATGTGACTATACCCAGTGACCACTGCTATAATTCTGCCTTAAAAAGTGACAGAGCTGCATTTGCCTTCCACCCTTGGAAGGGGATTGAGCATGATCATTAGGACAGCTGTTGAATGCATGGGTACAGTACCATGGGTCAAGGGAAGGCAATGACTTCTATTTCATGATTTGGTAGCTCTATGGAAAAATAAGAAGTGACTGGTCTCTTACCCAATCTTTGCACCAAATATGTCCTAGTATGAAATTTGTGATCCCTTGGAAGTTGCCTATTCACATTTTCTTGGGGTTGCATGCTTTTGGGAGAAGAGATTGACTTACCCACTTCTGATATGACCTTGCATTTTCATTTGTCACTGTCTCTCACAAATTATGTAGTCATTCTGAATTGGCAAAATGAGAGATTAAATTATTTCTTGAGAATGAGAGATAAGGTGGTAGAAAAGGTAGCCTGAAAAAAGCATCCATGGTCTAAAATAGCATCTGTGAATGTTAAAAACAAGACATTTATGACTATATTAAATTATATTTCAACCATGATATCCTAGATCTTTCTTTAGAATTCAACAACTTCAGTTCACAGTTTCTAGAGTAACCTATGGAACAATCATAAATGTGACCTAATTGTGAGTTGAACTTGTTTCTAAAATCCAAATACTCCAAGTATTGCTCCAAAATAACCCATGAGAATTATTTCTCCTATATTAACTAGGTATCCAATCATACATGAGGTGGGATGCTATACTCTAATTTACCTCTCACAATATCCAAAATCAAATTTTACAGCTAGTCAGATATATAACAGGAGAAAATGTGAAATAAGAGAAACTATCTGAGTGCACTTGAGAGAGAAGAAAAGAGTCAACTGCTTCTGCCTAAAGGAAGCTCTGTACCTAGGGTCTTATTATTTCTAGAATGAGAGGAAGGAAAGAATAGAGGAAGGCCTGAGAGAGAAGACTCATGTGGAATTAATATTCACTGACATCACTCAGTAACAAAAAATTGTTAGCAAATGAGCCATCACAGTAGTGACTGTACAAAGGGAAGATATGTACAGGAAAGTGTTGAGAAATGATAACGGGAACTAAAGTAAAGGATATTACAACAAATTAAGGAAACAGAAGGTTTGCTAACCTGTTTGATGGAGACAGTTGTGGTTAAAGATCAAGACTAAATCCTGTTTGAGAAACTCCAGTGGTGCTAATCACCATGTATGTAGGAATAGAAAAGAGAGACAGTTATATTGATTCAGGGTTGTATTTTTTTCACAGACTTACAATGGACATAAAGTGGTAAGAAGATTGGAAAAAAATGGCCAATGTATGGTTACAGTTATGCTTCGAGTATTCTAGACCATATGGAAAGGAAGTGAATACAAGAGATAAATGATAGATAAGAAATAATAGTCTACCTCAAGAAGAGGTAGAATAGCCAAGTTCTATTCTATAACCATGACAGTGGCAAATGACTGTCATTTAAGTTGAAGAAGTCTAAGAACTAAGATAACGAGGTATTAAAATAACTATTCAAATAAACAATGAGGTCAAAATTTATGTTAAATACATAATAGGACTGAGCTAGCCACCAAAATTTCAATATTGAGGAGAAGGGACCAAGTTATTAAATATGAACAACAAAGGATAAATTACAACTTACCCAATGTTAGAAACTTCAAAAGAGAGGTTTTTCAAACAAAAGGGAGGTCTTATATTAGAAAGAAGTACTTGAGGAAAATTATGATCAAAAACACTTTGCAATGAAAATGTTTGTTGGATTAGAGAGAATGAGCAACCACCACTATAAAGAATTTCTGGAAAAACTGTATTCTAAGTACATTTCCAGACTTTATTTGAAGAAATAGTTGGAAACATTGTTCAGTGAATAATTTAAGGATTGTTTGGCTTTTAACTAAAGAATTAGCCTCCACAAAACACAATGAAATATTTTGGAATGGAAAGAATCAGCAAGCATTTGATTGTGGGTAGAGAAAATAGCAGTGATGAAAAGAGAGAAAAGTGTTGCTCACTGAAGGGATTTAAATTTTGTCGATGACAAAAGATGACAAGGTGTCAAGGAGCATCTCATCTGATTGGATTATGATGGTTCCAAAATAATTAGTAACATTATTCTCTTGATGGTAACTGAGGAGCTTGGTCCAGTCTAAAAAGCTGTCTTAAAAATTTGAATTGATAGTGTTTCCACAGGAATCCTACATGGGTTGCAAGAAATTTGATTACTTAATTCTAAGAACCCCCAGGAAATAGTGTGAAGAATATTCTCTATGGACTAGAAGATTATGGCCTTTCTGAAAAGAGACAGCACTGACCTACAGTGATCATGCATCTGAAGTAATCCAAAATAACAGGATTACCTAGATGCTTTTTTTCTGATCCAGAGAAGCAAAAACAACGTGTGGCACTTTCTAGAAACTAGGTATCTATTTAATAAATGAATGAATCAAAAAGATTGCTGTTTTCCATGGACAATTGTCATCGATTTTATATCAATAATTCTATGTGCACCATTTTAGACTTACCTCAGCATACAACCAATTGTTCAGTTTTTCCTCTGACCCAAATTAATAATCTTTCATTATCTAGACCAGTGGTTCTCAACCTTCTTAATGCCATGACCCTTTAACACAGTTCCTGTGGGTCGTGACCCACAGGTTGAGAACCACTGATCTAGACAATACTGGAGTTATAAGTGTAGTTATCTCCTACTATAGTACAGGATTTTATCTCATTGGTCTTTGAGCTTTGCTTTGGTTTATAAAACATTATTTCTTTATTTTTCATGACTACATCAATATGCCTGTTTATTACACTAATAGCATATTATGTATGCTATTATAAACATTTTATTCAGTGTGCAGAAGAAAATGTAAAGTCATTTACTTAAATACTATTAAAATATTCCAAATATTTTGCTTCTTCTAGGAGAAACTGCCTGGCATAATTGAAAAACTGTGGCTTGGTGGCCAGATTGTTAGACTATAAGCAGCTGGCACAAGCCACAGAGTACTGAACAAACCCACCCAAAATGTGCAAAATACATAAACAGGATCTTTCCAAAGAAGATATACAAATGAGTAATAAACATATGAAAAAAATTCAACATCATTAATCACCGGGAAAATGAAAATTAAAATCACAATGAGATACCATCTTACCTCTGTCAGAATGACAATTATTAAAAAGTCAAAAAACAATTCATACTGCTGTGGATGCAGACAGAAAGGGATGGTTATACACTGTTGGTGGGACTGCAAATTACTACAACCTCTTTGGAAAATGTATAGAGATTCCTCAAAGAATTAAAAGTAGACCACCATCATTTGATTTAGCAATCTCACTGCTGAGCATGTATCCAAAGGAAAAGAAGACATTGTATCAAATAACATCCACACCCAAATGTTTATTGCCGCACAATTCACAATTGCAAACATGTGGAATAAACCCAAGTGCCCGTCAACTGATGATAGGATAAAAAAAATATGGTAAACATATGCCGTACAGTATAACTCAGTGATAAAAATGAAATTATGTAATTTGTAGCAACTTGGATAGAAGCAAGAGATGAATATCCTAAGCAAAGTATCTCAGGAATGGAAAAACAAACACCACATGTCCTCGTTAATAAATGTGAAGTAAATGATGAATACTCATGGTCATAAAGTGGTGTAAAGGAAATTGAAAATGGGTACATGTGAAGTTTACTAGGTGTAGGATATAAATGGCTTAACACAATAACTAAGAAAAATGCCATGAAGGCTATGTTAACCAGTTTGATGAAAACATTTCAAACTGTATATAAAACCATCACATTGTACCCCATGATTGCATTAATGTACACAGCTATGATTTAATTTTTTATAAAAAGAGGAAAGAGCAAAAGCAGTGTGAGAGACAAAAAAATTACTTATCAGACACAATGTATACTAGCCTTTAGATGGCCACACTAAAAGCCATGGCTTCAGATTCATATAATTCATCCACATAACAAGAACACTTATACACCTTAATATTTGTGAATCTAAAAAAAAAGGATTGAGAAATCTGAGAGACACTTTTCTAGCACAGCAATCTATTATCTTTGGTAAATAATCCCTTATGACAATCTAGAGATGAAACAAGCCTCTTATTTGAAGTCTGATTTTTGACAAAGCAAATAAAAGCATAACCTATGGAAAAGAATCCCTGTTGAATAAATGGTGCTAGGAAAAGTCATTAGCCACAAATAAAAGGCTATCATGATGCACACCTCTCATCACTCATAAAAATTAACTTATAATGGATAAAATATGTAAACCTAAGACAGACATGAAACTATAAAAATTCTTGAGAAAACATGAGAAAAACTCTTAATGGTATCAGCTTAGGGAAAGAATATTGGAAGAGGACCCCATGGGGGCAATCAAAGCACAACAAAAATAAATAAATGGGACCTGGTGAAGTTAAAAGAGTGATAAACAGGCTTGGCGCCTATAGCTCAACCGGCTAAGGCGCCAGCCACGTACACGTAAGGTGGCGGGTTCGAATCCCCAGCCCGGACCCACCAAACAACAATGACAGCTGCAACCAAAAAATAGCCGGGCGTTGTGGCGGGCGCCTGTGGTCCCAGCTACTTGGGAGGGGGAGGCAAGAGACTCGCTTGAGCCCAGGGGTTGGAGGTTGCTGTGAGCTGTAATGCCACGGCACTCTACCCAGGGGGACAGCTTGAGGCTCTGTCTCAAAAAAAAGAGCGATAAACAAAAGAGAGCAGAGGAAGCTATACTTATAACAGAAAATATATGCTTTAAATAAATAATGGTCACAAAATACAAAGAAAGTCATTATATAATACATACAATAAACAAGTCAGTTCATTGGGAGAATAT